>BRDA01081292.1:0-10403 GCA_036984385.1 Crenuchus spilurus | reverse complement strand
AGAGAGAGAGAGAGAGAGAGAGAGAGAGAGACAGGCAAAGAGAGACAGGCAGAGAGAGAGAGACAGGCAGAGAGAGAGAGAGAGAGACAGGCAGACAGGGAGAGAGAGAGACAGGCAGAGGGAGAGAGAGAGACAGAGAGACAAACAGGCAAAGAGAGAGAGAGACAGACAGACAGAGAGAGAGAGACAGTGAGAGAGACAGACAGACGGACAGAGAGAGACAGTGAGAGACAGAGACAGACAGACGGACGGACAGAGAGAGACAGACAGACCGACAGAGAGAGACAGACAGACCAATAGGGAGAGATAGACGGAGAGAGAGAGAGAGAGAGGCAGAGAGAGAGAGACAGGCAGACAGGGAGAGAGAGAGACAGAGAGACAGACAGGCAAAGAGAGAGAGAGGCAGAGAGAGAGAGACAGACGGAGAGATAGAGAGACAGAAACAGACAGACCGACAGAGAGAGACAGACAGACGGACAGAGAGAGACAGACAGACGGACAGAGAGAGACAGATAGAGACAGACAGCTTAAAAAGAACTGAGCGTGAATTGTCTGTAAGTTTTTATTAAACCTTAAGTACAAACTGGAAAAAGTAAAAAACTGGCAAATATAACCAACATGAAGTCTTCCTGTGTGAAAGGCTGAGACGCACTGCCAATAAATTAACTTTGCCAGACGGTGAGCAAACCTTTCATACTGTAGAAAAAAGAACCAAAAACAAAACAAAACAGCAAAAAATTCAGAATAAAATACATCGTAAGGCCATAAAAACTTGACAACCACTTTTCTGTGGAAAACCTCTGACCTGGTTTTCATTAAATACTCCTAAAACAGTTCAGTCTTCTGTAAAGGATGACAACCAACAAACTGGATTATAGGTTTCTTCTCTTGACAGTCATCACTGGCAAGCTCAGTGCAACATGTGTAGCTACTACATGGTTGAATTTTCAGTAATGAAAATGTAAAAACCTTTTTTTTGTTTAGGTATTTTCCCTTTTCTTTAAAAAAGTAAAGCTAAAAAATAAAACAAAGAACAAACCTGGGTGGGGGGCGGGGCTTCGCTACGCTACTCCATATCTTATTTCTCAGTGATATAAGCAGCACTTAAAAATGTATCCACGTCACCGGAGGAACCCTGTAAGCGTCCAAACAAGTCGCGCAGATGAAGAAACTTGAAAGGTAAGGCTGTTCTTCATCGCGCATCCGTCCCCTCCTTCTGTCACCCCAAACGAAGGCTCAAGTATTTAAAGACATTTACAGGATTATGTACAAAAACGTCGCCGTCTGTCGTTTCTTTGAATCATTCGTGATGCAAAAAGAGGGAGAGCGAGAAAAGAAAAGTGAAAATGAGGAACAAATCAGTAATAAAACAAATCATTGGACTCATATTTCACATTTTACACCCTCGGCCTAGTGGCTCTACTTGAGATAGCACATCCAAATAAAATAAAAAACAAAGAATAATAATAATAATAATTACAATATAATAATTAATGTTAACTGGTACAGATGAGTCTGGAAGTATGGAATGTTAACACGATTGCACATGTAGAAGCGGGAAAGCCGTGAAAAGCTTTTCCATCCCGTGGTGTATGAAGGCAGATTCCTTTTAATTTACTGTTTTTTGTGTTGATGTACAAGAAAAAAGCACCAAAAAAAACATTGGACCTCTCCACTGAAGATCAGGCACAATTTAGCACTCTGCAGAAGCCCCTCCGCAAGGGGAGGGGCCGAGACACCTGTCCCATCTACCCGCGTCCTGATAAATGCAGCCGCACGCGCTGCCACGGAAAACAGTGTTCCCCTATCCGCCAGATAAAGTCAAACTAAAATTAAAAGCACTAAAAGATACTTAAAAGCCCACATTTTTAAAAACAAAACAAGCAGTCCTTTAACTTTCAAGTGTTGCCTCGCCTGGTCATCCCCACCCACGGAGGATTAAAGAGGTCAATTTTAAAAGGAACCTTTTCATCAAGGGCCCTTATCATCAAGATCCCCTAAAAACAAACTAAAAGTAAAAAAAAGGAGAAAAAAGCACCAACGTGTGCCTCTATTCACAGTTCAGGCTTTAGAAAGAGTGTGTGTGTGTATGCAGTCGACAGGGCTGAAGATGATGAGGAGGGACAGTCCAGGTAAGGAGGTGATGTCGCTCTCACCGGCTAATCAAATCTAGAACCTGCGAGCACATCATTTAATGCTAACTAAAATTAAAATTTAAAAACAAAATAAAAAACCTTCTTTCGCTCTAGTGCAAAAAAGGCAGCTTCTTGCTCTCGTGCAGCAAGCATTTGCCGTACAGTCCGAAGTGAGACGAGTTCAGTGAGACGCGTGATTGGTTAAAAGCAGGGTGTAAACACGGCCGTCTCTCACGAGATAGCCGCGGCAGCACTTTTGGCCAGCTGGGCGGGGCTGGGCAGGTGGCTCAGAGAGACCTCCACGCCGCCTCTCTTGCGTGGTCCGCGCTTGGGGGCCGGTTTGCCGGGGCTGGAGCCGTTACAGCTGTCGGCTGAAGTCTTCAAGGCTTTACCGCACACCAGGTTCACCAGACTGTTAATCTGCTCCTGCACACAGACATGAGGGTGGGTCAGCTTTCACTGCGTTTGAGTAAAATTGAGTAAAAAAAACAAAACATTGTTTTATAAACTGGACATTTTTCCCAAATTCCATATAAAAATTGACATTCAAAGGTAAAAATAACTCTTTAATAACTTTTATGTTGATACTGTTTGAATTAAATTATGAACAATACTGAACTTTATAATAATATAATAATGTCATTTTTGGATGTGGCAGTATGTTTACAGAAAATGTAACAATAATAATAATAATAATAATATTATAAACTTAATCTCAAAATAAATGTTACTGTCTATAACAACTTAGTGATCATTCACAATAATAATAATAATAATAATAAATATTTTAATACGTGTAAAAAATTATCTAATTAAATTTTACTATTTAGAAATGCTTAATAATAATAATCATTATCAATTATTATAAAAAAACAAAGTTAATCTCAAAATAAATGTTACTGTCCATAAATACTTAGCAATCATCCACCATAGTAGTAATAATAATAATAAATTATTTTAAAATGTAAAAAAAAAAAAAAAAAATTACACACACACTCACACACGTGTGTGTATCTATGAATGCTTAATAATCACTACTACTACCAATAATAATAATAAATATTTTAATACGTCTAAAAAGTTATCTAATTAAATTTTACTATTTAGAAATGCTTAATAATAATAATAATCATTTTTAATTATTATAAAAAAACAAAGTTAATCTCTAAATAAATGTTACTGTCCATAAATACTTAGCAATCATCCACCATAGTAGTAATAATAATAATAAATTATTTTAAAATGTTAAAAAAAAAAATATATATATATATATATACACACACATGTGTGTGTGTGTGTATCTATAAATGCTTAATAATCACTACTACTACTACTAATAATAATAATAACATAACTATAATAATTGTAACTACTGTAATTATTAACGTTTTCCTGGCATGTTTTTGTGAAAATGTTTACAGTGTTGATGTATAATTAAACATTATTGTGTACAAATCATCACTAGAACAACCTCAGAGACATTTTACTGCAGTCACAGATTCAGAATTCTCTGATCTAAAGTCTGAACCTGAGCGTCCAACACTGCACATCACTGCCAGCAACCTCATCTCAACAGCTCCACTCACAGGCCGGCTTCAGTCCTGCTCAGAGGTCTGAGATGTTTACCTCATCATAGCGGTACATCATCTTCAGTCCGCGGCAGGATTTCTGCTTCTCTACGTAGTGCAGCGCACACTCTAAACAGAACACCACGTTCTCGTTCTCCTGCACCACCTGAAACACAAGCAGAACCTCCTCAGCTTCCTCCACATATGGACCTTAACATATTAACACCAGTGTTCGTAACTTCATTCAGACACACACACGTCATATACTTTGTGTTCAAATGATTATTCAATTCTGAAGGTAATGATGTGCCTGTAAACGCCCTGAAGTGAGATGATGCGTCTCACCATGGACAGGTAACAGAGGTGCTGGCACATTTGGCAGCGTCTCTCTGAGGACTCCAGAGCCAGCCACTTTCGGGGCTTCTTCCTGCCCTCTCCAGATGTCTGGTAGTTGTCGAGAGTGCCGTATCGAGCAGAAGAGAGCAGGCCAGCCTCGTAGAGCTCCTGACGCTGCCTCATCTCCATGTTCCTGCAGGACATGCACACAATCTCAGTGCTACTGTTCTTTATTCTACAGCTGGCATGAGTACTGCAGTCATACGCCGTTATATATGCCATTTAAAGCATTCGTAACGTTACCCATATGTATGTTTAATAACGTTAAAGACAGGATGAGTATCAGTCTGTGGACCGTCCAGCTAAAGAGGCCTCATTACTCTGTGGGGGGCGAGAGCTGACCTGAGATCTTTGAGCAGAGAGGAGATTGTACTCAGCAGAAGTCCGTTCTCTCGCTTGGACTCGGCCGTGGCGATCTGGTAGAGCAGTTTCTCCATGGAGAACGGTTTGGCTATGCGCCTGCATTTCAGATCCTGCCTCGGGAAAACAAACAGAGCTGTCAGAGTGAGAACTCTCCAAATAAACCAAACAGACACACAACAACAAACACATATATATGTATACAGGATGCTGTGCACATTAAAACTGAATACAATGATTTGCAAAGCTCACACTCGTAGAACACAGATCAGTTTAGATCTAAAGTCATTAGAACTGACTGGCAGTGACACACAGCACTGCATTCTCAGTCCAGCAGGTGGCAGCAGACAGCAGAAGTTCCAGGCTCACCTTAGCAGCCTCGTAGCCCTGGTTCATCCAGTGCGAGGTGGCGAAGTGCACCGTCTCAGACACACTGTAACCGCAACACACCTTAGACACAAACGTCCCAGGAAACACCACCACGAACTGACCGCTCTGCTGCACCGTACGGTGCACCTTTATACCCTCTCGACTCAGCACCTCTGGAGAGATCTGAGAGAGAGAGAGAGACATTTTGATTTTTGGAGTCCTTTCAAAAAAAGCCACTAAAACAGAGGAAAGCAGACTTTATTATCTTCATTATTATTAATTATTATTATCATCATCATCATCATCATTATTATCATCATCATCATCATCATCATCATCATCTTCATTATTATTATTATTATCATCATCATCATCATCTTCATTATTATTATTATTATTATTGTTATTATTATTATTATTATTATTATTATTATTATCATCTTCATTATTATTGTTATTATTATTATTATTATCATCATCTTCATTATTATTATTATTATTATTATCATCTTCATTATTATTATTATTATTAGTTATTGTTATTATTACTTTTTCTATGATGTATTAATGTCCAGCACTTTTATTGATTACTAATAAAAATGTGTGTGAGAGCACGAGAGAGACTGTGAAAGCGAGAGAGAGACAAATATTGAGAGAAATACTGAGTCAGAAAGTGATGCAAAGAGAGACATACATAGACAGAGTTAGGGTGACAGAGAATGAGACAGACAGAAAGACACAGAGCTAGTGAGACCAATTCAGTGAAAGAGTGAAAGAGACAAAAAAAGAATCAGCGTGAGAGAAGGAGACAAAAATACTGACACTGACATACTGAGACAAAGAGACAGATAATGAGACAGAGAGTAATACAGAGATATAGAAAGAGTGAGACGGAATGAAGCAGAGAGGGAGAGAAGAGACCATTTAAGACAGATGTAGAGAGACAGCGTGAGTCATCGTGAGACCGAGAGAGTGAGACAGAGAATGAGAGAGTGAGACAGAGAGCGTGACAGAGTGAGACAGAGCAAGACAAAGGAGTAGCGAGACACACTGAACGAGGTGTACTTCTCTGTAGTTTTGATCTTAGCGAAATAAAATGCTCTTAAATCTAAATATCAAATATTCCTCATTTTGAGAACGTGGTAAGATCACTTAACACAGAACGAGACCTTTCTTTAAATGATCACTATTAGCTTTTATTTTCATTAAATGAGCTTTTATTTGGTCAAATGATCTCTGTACTCATCGTTTTGCTTGTTTACAGACGTAGACATTGAGATCCTGTTACGTAATTAAATGACAGAAGTGTCAAATATGAGCTTAAATGGTCTCAACATTCTCAAAATGAGAAGCATTAGATATTTAACGAGGTTTAAGATGATTTCACTTGCTAAGACATCATTCTTGCACTGTGTGTGCCTTGTTTTAAGGCTTTTTGATGAAGGGCGTGTATTTCAGAACAAAAGTAAGAACCCTTCAGTTTTTAATGGAAGTTAAATGTGAAAAGATGTTAATTACATTAATTATTCATTAATTGTATCGGTTCATTAATCAGTTTTCTTCACACTCAGTAAAGAGCAAACGTACTTTTCTAATAATGTAAAATAAAAAACAACAAAAGTGATCCTTTGTCCTTTGCTGCTGACTCTACTCTGCTGGGAAGACACTAGATGATGCTGAAACATTTCTGTGAGGATTTGACTGTATTCAGCCACAAGAGCCTCAGTCAGGTCAGGTCCTGATGCTGAACAATCTGGCTGAGCAGAGCCCCACAGCTCAGTGCAGGGCTTTACAGCCCTTAGCTGAGGCTTGGCATTGGGCCTGGTGACCTCAGGCTCATGTGCATCTCACTGTGATGCTCAGAGCCTTCCTGTGATACAGCTGTGTGAGTGTAACTGGATGTACGGGCAGCTTTCAAGTAAATTAAATCATTGACTAGGACTACAGATGTACTGTGTGTGTGTGTGTGTGTGCGTGTGTGCGTGCCATCTCTCACCATGATGTTTTTCTCCAGCATCTCGAGTCCTGGAGTGCCGTTGGCCTGCAGCAGTGTGTGCACAACTTTATCCAGCTTAGTCTTCTCCTCAGCAGGAACAGAATACCTGAACACACAGAGAAAACACACCATCAGCTCCCTGTGTGTGTGTGTGTGTGTGTGTGTGTGTGTGTGTGTGTGTGTGTGTGTGTGTGTGTGAGAGAGAGTGTGTGAGTGTGTGAGTGAGTGAGTGTGTGAGTGAGTGAGTGAGTGTGTGTGAGTGTGTGAGAGAGAGAGAGAGAGAGACACACACAGAGAGAGTGAGAGAGAGAGAGACACAGACAGAGTGAGAGAGAGAGAGACAAAGACAGAGAGTGAGAGAGACACAGACAGAGAGTGAGAGAGACACAGAGAGAGAGAGTGAGAGACACAGAGAGTGAGAGTGAGACACAGAGAGAGAGAGAGTGAGAGAGAGAGACACAGAGAGAGAGAGAGACACAGAGTGAGAGTGAGACACAGAGAGAGAGAGAGACAGAGAGAGAGAGAGACACACAGAGAGAGAGCGTGAGACACAGAGAGACAGAGAGACACAGAGAGAGTGAGACAGAGAGAGAGCGTGAGAGAGAGACACAGAGAGAGAGTGAGAGACAGAGAGAGAGAGAGAGACAGAGAGTGAGAGAGACACAGAGAGAGAGTGAGACAGAGAGAGAGAGAGACACACAGAGAGAGAGAGAGACACAGAGTGAGAGTGAGACACAGAGAGAGAGAGAGACAGAGAGAGAGAGAGACACACAGAGAGAGAGCGTGAGACACAGAGAGAGTGAGACAGAGAGACACAGAGAGAGTGAGAGAGAGTGAGAGAGACACACAGAGAGAGAGTGAGAGAGAGACAGAGAGAGAGTGAGACACAGAGATAGAGTGAGAGAGAGAGAGAGAGACAGAGAGAGAGACACAGAGAGAGAGTGAGACAGAGAGAGACACACAGAGAGAGAGTGAGACACAGAGAGAGACACAGAGAGAGAGTGAGACACAGAGAGAGACACAGAGAGAGAGTGAGACAGAGAGAGAGTGAGACACAGAGAGAGAGATCCATGTGTTTGCTGTCTCTGTACCAGCTGTGTGTTTCTATAGTAACTGGCTGTATTTGTGATGAGTCAGACTTGTGCAGACACTCAGACACACACACACAGAGTGACTCTGCCTCTCGGGAAGGTGTGTGTGTGTGTGAGGGGGGGGGGAGAACATGCTGTGATGGTCTCTGTTCTTCTGCTTTTGTGGAGCGCTGCTCCCTCTACAGCCCCACCAGATAATACACACTCACACTGCCGCTGTGTTACTCACCTCACTGTTCACTAATCAGTAAGAACATGTGTACATATCTCTCACACACACACACACACACACACAGGCCACTTCATTAGGTACACACACCTTGTATCTACACTCATTGACTATTTCAGCTCCACTGAGCAGACAGGAGCAGATGAAGGTAAAGAAGAGCAGCAACAAGACGCACACAGTCAGCTTTTTAAAAGCCTGAACACACCATCAACAAGTCAGCTCCATAACTTATCAGCCATGTCCTGCTGTTATTGTCCTATACAACAGGTCTGACTCCGGGCTTACGTTAGCTAGCTAACCTGAGGAACCCTGCTGGATAACGTCCTGCTGACCATGTGCCTTCTGTTTGGGTGGGACTCCTGTACCTTGACTTGATTGCACTTATTATTATTATTATTATTATTAATATTAATATTAATAATAATAATAATAATAATAATACATAGCAGATACGAGGTTTTGACATGTTTTACAGATGTTTGTGACAGAGTGTAAACTCACCAAATACAATCAGCACCAGTGTGTAAGTAATCAATGTATGGAAGGCGGTTTTGGTCTCGTGACCAGCATGAGGTAGAAAAGACCATGCCAACGTTCAGCCAGGGAACGGTCACCCCTGTGCCAAGGAGAGAAGACAGAGAGTCAAGAACAACGACCTGCAGTCCAGACCTGTTCATCTTCACACTCATCAGAGCAGCTCAAGACTCACCGGGAACAGCACCAAGATGCCGCAGAATGGATCCAGAGTTATGAGGGAGGACAGTGAGGTTCCATCCATGCCTGAGAGAGAGAAAGAAAAGAGCAGAAACTCATCTGCTGCTCCAAACACACACAGACTCATCCTAACACTGTACACTATACTTCATTCCCAAACCTGTACGCTGCTGTTTGCACTATGGAGTCAGTGATCCCGCTGGTGGCATATTAACTAAATTCTGCAAAAACACTTTTATAACTGCGAGATTTTATCCTAAAAACAAAACTAAACGAAACCTTAAAGACTTTACTTTTCAAATATATTTATAGATTCTTGTGAGAGGAGCTTAAATAAGCAGAGACACGTCTGTGAGAGCGACTTAGACAGCTGTGCTGTTTTTCCCGCCAAATGACACCATGTCATTATAATATGAATGACATTGTAATTCCGGACATCCCATTGGTTGGATTACCGGCCATGGAATGTGTGAAATTTTTACCAAACAAAGACCTCCCACCTGAGGACTACCTGAACAATAAACTTCTCATTTGAGTATCTCATGAATATTCAATGTAGGAACGAGTGAATCGGGAAAACAGTGTCGCCTCACATTTTTTAAGCTTTAGAAATAAAACCACACACAATGTCTAAAAACTGTAATGAGCAGTGTGTAGCCAACATCTCCGTTTATTCAGTTCTGAGCTCAAAAGTCTTGGCTAGAAATGTTTAGAGTGTTTTTACACAATATATCAGCACATCTGAAAACAGGTTTTTGGAAAGTCTAAGTTTAGAGCAGATTTAATCAGAATATAGATTTATGACACTCTTACTGTTCTGACACTGTTGTTGCTGAGTTTGTATTATACATTTTAGATAAATTAAATAATTTTAGATGGGTGTAATTTGTAAAAAAGTCACGGCATGTCAGACTACATCAGAGTGTCTGAAACACCCTCAGACTCCAGAGGGTTAATCTGTGTGATTATTATTATGTGGTTATATGATTATTTATATGTGGTGAATAAAGATTCTGAGCTGGTGATATGAGCTCAGTTTTATACCACAGTGTTTTACACAGTTCTGACAATTCCTGTATTAATAAACATAAACATCATAATTTTATTACAAGCTAACTGCTGCTCTAGGAGTGTTTATGGCCTCTCTCTTAAACCTGCTCTTAAACTCCACTTAAGGGTTTAATTTATAGAGTTAAGAGCTCAAAGTCACATTAAAGAAGAAGCAGGAAGAGGTCGTACTTTGAGAAGGGCTCCGATTTGCCGACAGGAAAGCCACTTCCATGTGTGCTTGTGTCCACCTTCCCATAATGCACTGCAACGTGGCAGTCCCTCTGCTCCACTATTCGCCAATACTCTTGCTGTGAGAGGTCGAATGGGGTTGAAAGTACAGGACGACAGAGGGAGGAGAGAGAAAGTGAGACGGGGAAAAAAAGAATTGATATACAGGAACTGAACAAAATCTTAAATTCTGCACTAGTCACATAACAGATGATAAACATCAACATGCAGCTTTATGACCTCAAAGAAACGCGCCGACATTATTCA
>BRDA01081291.1:0-10187 GCA_036984385.1 Crenuchus spilurus | reverse complement strand
TTAAAAAAAAAAAAAAAAAAAAAAACTGTGAGCCCTGCCAAGCTGCTGTCATGAGCTGTCTGTGCTCACTGTTGCAAACCATTTAATTATGGAAGCAGAAATCTCCCCGCTAAAAAGGACCATATTAATAGTGTCATCTATTCGGCGAGTAATTATTCAGTACACATTAGTCTTCACGCTCTGGGCTGTTCCATGACAAATGGGTGCTTAAATTGCGACGAATGGCAGTTTCAATTCTCTCTGAATGGTAACCAGTTTGCTTGCATGGCTGGGAGGATGAATATATGCCAGTGCTGCATGTGTATGTGTGTCCATATGTGGACTGTGGTCACAACAAGGTCCAGGCGTGTGGTTAAAAGTGAAACAATATGGGTGCAATGTGGTTAGGTGTGAATTGCTTTACGAGAAGGAAACAGATGTTACTCCTGATGTTATAGCGTTTCAGCCATGCCTCTGCAGTAACACACATGCTGTGTAACACACAGGTTTTGCCCCAGGCTGGAGCCACCAAGCTGCAGCAACACAGTTCACCACTAGTTGGCAGTGAAGACCAACGGTTCAAACCCTTTTCCTCTTTGTGTAAGAGGCTGGTATGTAAAATAGTGTGCGTATCACATTAATGCCAGGCTGTGGGGACCAAACCTGGTTTAGTGGGTGACCTCAAATCCCCCACAATGCAAATCATTGTTAAGGTTTGTGTAAGGTTAGAGTTTGGACTGGTGTTTGGGGAAAGATTGGGATTAGGTTTAGGGTTAGGGTAAAGATTAGCGTTAAACTTTGGGTAAAGATTACAATTTGGCTAGTAATATTTATGTTTGGGGAAGGTTAGAATCAGGCTTAGGGTCAGCATAAAGGTTAGGGTTATGCTTAAGTTTAGGGTAAAGAATAGAGAGATGTTTATGGTAAAAATTAGGATTAGTCTTGGGGTTCAGGTAACGTTTAGGGTTATGTTTAGGGTTATAGTAAAGATTAGAGTTAGACTTAGGTTAGTAGGTATGGTTAGATAGATAATTAATTAAGAAATTAAGGATAAGGTGTGTGTGTGTGTGTGTGTGTGTGTGTGTGTGGGTGTGTGTGTGTGTGTGTGTGTGTGTGTGTGTGTGTACTTGTTTCACATTTAAAAGAAGAAATCGATGCTACAAGTTGAGAAATGCAGCATTAATGAAGAATACCATGACACAAAGTAATGCAAAGGACTTTTACCTCCACTTACGACACACACATCCATCTTTTTAAGTTTATCATGTTAAACTGTTATTTTTGATTTTTTTTTTAATGACAGATAAATAATCTCAGTCCTGATTGGCTGCTCTGCGCCTCATTCAAAAAGCAGCCCAGCTTAAAATAGTCCTCATAACTTCAACAAGAATCAACAGGTAGACAATACTGTAGGCAGCATAGCGGAATATATGCAAATCTAAATTTTTGTAGCATCACCGAAACTGTCCATTCAAGTCAGCTTAGTTTCCATATGTGGACTGAGAAGTGAACGGTGTGTATTGAAATATAACAATCTTTACATACACAATCAACCTTTTTTGTTAAAACAAATGGAAAGTTCAGTTTTCCATAATATGGGTCCTTTAAAGGTTACGTACGGAATCAATAGATATTGGGTGAAATTGTGGATACTGGCCTTTTCCCCTCTTCTGCCCTCACAAACAACAAATTAAGCCTTTATCACCTAAGAAACTTAACCCATGTTAGTCTCATTAGAGCATTAACGAGATAAGATTAAGCCACTTGGAGCAATATTGATCGGCTCAAATTGGAAGTAAAAGATCGTCCCTGACCCTCGATGAGAAAATTATGCATGTTGCTAGCCTAGTGTAAATAGTGTGCATGTGCATGTGTGTGCGAGAGAAAGAGAGAGAGAGAGAGAGAGATCAAGCTATAATTGTGGTTCTTGGAGATAAGGAAACCTTTATAAGACAATTAGTAGATGGTAGGAGGATCTATAGCAGATAGCAGCACAGTGAATGGTAGGAGCAAAAGGACAGCTAAATGGATTATGATAAGATCAGAACATGTATTGAACCAGACACAGAAGACTTACCCCAGAGACCTACCATGAGAGGGATTTGTTGAGTGTTTAAAGGCACAATCAGGGCATTGTGAATTATATGTAAGTCAACTAACATCAGATTATTCAGACAATGGCCATAAAATAGGCTTAGAATATAAAAAAAACAATAACATTTTACTGCTGTGTCTTCCAGGACAGATAGGCTTTTACATGAGCTTTGGTATCTGCATTTTCTCAGCATTTTTCATCTGATGATACACCACCTTTATAAGGAGCCAAGAGGTCCAATCATGTTATGATCTCTCAATAAAAATGATCCACTTACACACACCTAGACTTCCATCCATGGAGCACACTATGTCACACACTCTTCATCTTAGCGTTTTCCTTGTGCCGCCTGTAACCATGGTAGCAAGACCAAAGCAACCTCTCTTGATTCGCTCAGAAGAACACTTTGCAGACATGGCTGTGGTCTCCGAAGCTTGGAAAGGAGCCTAAGTTTCCTGCAGGTTTATAACAACCCACCATTGACAAGTGGCTGATAGAACCTTTAAAGCAGCATCACACATTCCTGCACACGGAAAGTGGATATATGACCCAAGGAACAGCAAATTAAAGTAGTAATTTAGCTAAATGTGGCACATTTGTATGAATTATTAGGGTGCATTGCCTCTACCACTTTGATTCTAAGCCAAAAATGGCTATTTTTAGTTTTGTCACTTGTAAAGAGTGTGATATAACAAATCAATCAAATCAAATCAAAGTTTTGATGGCTTTGATGACTGCTCATTCACATTAGGAAAAGAACAGGTGGGGGGCATAGGAACCACAGAAGTGAGGGGGGGATAAGGGAATATAAAAATTCAAGATAAAATAAGACAATAAGAACTATAATATATAAGAATAAAGAAGAGATAAGAAGAAGGAGAAGAGATTCCTTGTGCAAAAACACATGCAGATAATATGCAAAATATACAAATGTACATGGTGAAATTGTAAACATGGATGGTAGTGTAGATGTGCATAGTAAAGTGTAAGGTGCAAAGTGTGTGTATATGCGTGTGTGTGCCTGTGTTATTGTCCAGAGTCCGATGGCCTGTGGGAAGAAGCTCCTCCTCATCCTCTCTGTGTTTGCCTTCAGCAGAGAGAAGAGTCCATTGTTGGGATGGCTATGGTCCATCAGTATCTTTTTGGCCTTGGTCCAGCATTGCTTGCTGTAGATGGTCTGCAGGTCAGAAAACTTCCATTGGAATCCAAAAATGAATGACTACTAAAATAAAAATTATTACTAAATTGTAACAAATAATATTTTAACTTGAACAATAGGAGACTCCTTTTGATACTGTATAGCATTGCTTTCTAAAACAACAATACAGGTTCTGCATCATACAGAAAAATGTCAAGGTTGTCATGTTCTTTATAGAACCCTTTAAAGACCTTCTTAACACAAAAAGGTGTGGTCCACTTGTCCAATTCCCTTGGTATTGTTACAGGTAAGACATTTTAATGAGTTAAAGGGAACAATTCCAAAGTCTTTGATGGTGTCACCAATGATACATTATTATACGTTCTTAAATAAAGTATTGACAGTGAGCTTAAAGAATTTACTGCAGCTGTTTATTTTTGAACTAGCAATAGTGTTATAGCACTCAATAATGTTAACATACTCTAGATAAACATACTTGCACATATCTCATATTCTAGTGTATAGTGTTTATTGAGGTTGCTAATGGGCTAAAATCTCCTAGTCTAGGGTATAGAATATTTATAGAGTAGAGGTTCTTTACAGAATAATATCTCTGTGTTTATTGAGGTTATTTATGGACTAATATTTTGTAATGTATATAGTATTTATTAAAGTTTTTTATTTTAGTGTGTATGGTGTTTATTAATGCTGTTTATTAAGGTTTAGGCAGCTGTGGGCTAAAGGTTAAAGAAGCAGGCTTGGGACTGAAGGGTTGCCAGTTACATAACAATAGGACATGGCTGAAAAGTCCTTGAGCATGGCACCTGACACCCAACTTACTGTGGATAGGGCTGTCTACCACTTTGTTCAAGTGTGCTCATTTTGCCCTAGTATGTGCCAGCAACTTGTGGGAGACAGCACAAGGTATAAAGTGGTGACACTGTCCTACCTCAACCTTCTACTATACAGACCCATTCCAAAAAATTATTCAAATTTTTGGAAATACTGTTTTCATGGGTTTTATGACCTGGAAGCCCAAATTATGTGAAAATAAACAAATAAATATGTGTAAATTGTGGGCCCTGAATCTATAATTTATGAAAGTTTCACTTTTTGAATGGAATTATGGAAATTAATCAACTTTTCCATGATATTCAAATTTTTTGGAATGGGTTTGTAGAATGCTGAATATCTGGAGCAGCAGCGTTTGTGGAAAAAGAAAGAAAAGTGGATGTTGTCAAAGAAAAGTCTGCATGAACCCAAACTTGTGAACAGTAATGCAGTTATTTTGGAAACCAAAAAGTCGCTCAAATCATTTTTTTATTTTTAAGAGTGTAGGGATAAATAAATAAGCCAATACTGTAAAGTAAATCAAAGACCAGACCCAACCTGTAATATGAAAATGGCAGTTGACGGCAGCTTTGGCCGCCATTAAACCGCAACCTCATTTGGCTCAATCGGCTGATTGACAGAGCGTATTTCTTACAGCACTGATATTAAATCACTTCTGCCTGCTGCAATAACTGCAAGCACCCTGGACGCAGGAGTGAGCACCGCTTCCCCAAACACAACTTTGGAGCAGATGTCAATCATTCCTAACAGCCCACCCTCTCCCTCCCTCATTTGGTGTGACACCAGATCACCCAAATTACTGTATGGAGAGCGCCGGCTGGCAAGTCTTACAGTGCAGAGGATACAGAAGGAAGTGCCCTGCTGATATTGGCCCTGACGTGATGAGAAGGAATGCACCCTGTAATTTGTCTGCATCACCTCAACGTGGCTGTCGTTGTGTTTTATTAGCTGTCAGAGCTGTAAAGAGAGAGATACAGATACAGAGAGATAGAGAGAGACTCTGACACTGTCCCTCTGGCCTAAAAGACCACCACTAAACGCTCAGGGACAATCAGCACTACTCAGTCAATCAGGAGTAATCAGCCTGAAATGAAGCTGAATGCTGTTTAATCAGGGCCTAACATGCTCATGGGGAATACGTAACCTTATAAAAGGGAATATTAAAAATGATTAGACTAGATGAACATAGGTTCATATGCGACAGTATGTCACTGTACATTTCACAGCAATGTAGCAGTCGTCCATGCTCATTGGTCACCGCATACAAGCAGACAAAGCTAGCCCAAAGCCCTACGCTAGCAGTTATTAAGTTGCCATTTTTTATAAATATTTGATGGCCAATGTCCTGTGAATTTCTAAGGAAATCTTTGTACTTTGGCTTTCAAGCAATCCACTGTTAAAATATGAAAAGCCCTGCCTAATGTGGAGAGGGAACTCGAGCTGAAATCTCATCAGAATGCAACACGTTTTTGATGCCCCCACGCCACGTTCACTTCAGTAATGTTGTTCGACACATTTGTTTTCATGTATTCAGTTAGAGCATTCGGATGCACTGAGTAACCTTACAAGTCATGGTACATTTCATGGAAATAATGAGGGGAGCTGATCAACAGCACAAACAGAAAGACAGAAAATACAGCGAGCTACAGGCAGACTTTGCATACACACTGTAGCCAGGACTCATTACAGTCAGTGGTTCATATATGCACAATATATGTGCTCATATACAGTCAGGTGAACACCCTTGGTTAAATAATAATCTTTGTTGATTAAGTAAAAATAACACATCCTCTACAGGGAGCACAATTCTTTTTTTTTTGGCACTCTTGCCAGCGGCATATTAACAAAATTCCACACAATATAACTATATATTACATAACTAGGAGATTTTATCCTAGAAACAAGATGAAACAAACTCCAAAAACCTTAAAGGGGGTAAATTTCAAGTATATATAGCTTGAATCAAAATATATTTTTAGATATTTGTGAGAGGAGCTTAAATAAGCAGAGACATGTTTTTCATCACGAGTCAGACAGCTGCACATTTTTTTCCACCAAATGACGCAGTCTGTCATTCATATGATAATGACATGGTAATTACAGACATTCCATTGATGAATTACCGCTCCTGGAATGTGTGGAATGCACAAAGAAGCCCCATCAAACAAAAGACCTCTCACCTTGGGTCATCTCATAAATACCTATCTCATAAATATTCAATCTAGGAACCACTGAATGAGTGAAACACATCAACTTACATTAATTAAGCTTTAGAAATAAAACCACATACAATTTCTAAAAACTGTAATGAGCAGTGTGTAGCCAACACCTCTGTTTATTCAGTTCAGAGCTCAAAAGTCTTGGTTAGAAATGTTTAAATGTGTTTTTCACAATATATCAGCACATCTGAAAATAGGTTTTTCGAAAGTTTAGGTTTAGAGCAGATTTAATCTAAATATACATTTCTGACACTCTTACTGTTCTGACACTGTTGTTGCTGAGTTTGTGCTGAACAAAAGCCTGTGTAACACTTTGGAGAAAAAAATATTTTAGATAGTGTAATTTGTAAAAAAATTCAAAGCATGTCAGACTACATCAGAGGTAGGTAATATGCTAATTCATTTTTACATTGAAAATCAATAAAATGTACAAACCCTATAGAGCATTTCTTTCTATAGAGTATTTTTTCCAAACTTTTATCTAAAAGGCTCCTTAGCCAATATTTTCTTACATTTTTCTCTGACATGTACTATATACATTCAAAGCCAGCCAGACCTTACTAAACAGTGCCTTGGTTGTACCATCACAGTAGAACTATGGTTTTTGACATTACCATGATGGCAGTACCATGGTACTATAATGGTAATACTACAGAAATGCAACTAGTTTTACCAAAGTAACAATAATAATAGTATTTGTGTTATGATTAGCCTTATTACTGCTATATTATCATTGTAGTACCATGGCAATACCATTATGGTACTATCCAAAAAAACCATGGTGGTTTTACCATGGTAACATTATCATACAACCATGCTAGTACTAGAGTATATTTTTGTAAGGGAACATATGAGGAAGCTATAATGGAAAAGGCCCAAAACAATACAATTGGGATTCATGTTGTTGATGACAGCAGAAAGAATAGAAGAGCAGTATGCCTAGAGCTGTGTTTAAACTATGATAAACTTGGTTCCAAATTGATTACTGAGAAGTCAAAACAGTCTTTAAACTGATTTAAATGTAGAAACATGGGCAGGACATCAGAATTGTGTGAACTGTTTGATCTGAGCAATGACCTGACTTGATGATGTATAGCAGGGACTCTCTGACTTGCTTCATTGTCAACACAGTAACTTGTAAATGTGTGACCTTGACCAATTCCAACCTCTTTTCATCCATTACAATTAAACACTTTTTTTCATTGCTGTGCCTTAAAATATAAAAATATTTTTTACTGATTGGCTGTTTTCTGTTCTTATCACTAGAACGGCAGAGCTATACAGCTGGTATCAATAGAAATATGTAAATGTGGGGGTTGATCTCACAAAATAGTGATTTGTACAGCTTATATTAACTATAGAGACATTGACCATTTATACATATTATATAAAACCATGTTTACATACTACATCTGAGCTTTTCATTTTATTTCAGACTACCAAGGAAAAAGTCAGTTGTTCATGGTATGAGCCATTTAAATGAATGGCAAAGTGCCAGTCCTCCATTGACAGCATCTTGAACCGGAGACTTGTTGTCAATACCTCAGTGTTCAAAGGCATTCTGATACAGTACTGTGTTTAGTATACGAAGAGAGGAAGTATATGTCTGAGCAGGTCGATCGCCCCGACTCATGTTTATAAAAGCCGGTGATAGTGTACGTGCTGCACCTGTCTGAGCAGCGTTAACTGACTGGTTAGCTGCCCTGTGGGCATGCTGGTGTCTACGCTCTACTGTGTACAGCAGAGGGACCTCATATCAACTACTGTCAGCCTGAAAGAGCTTTCAGCACCTTTTCCCCTACCTCCTCTGTCAGTCTTTTGGGTAATGGGCCTTGAAGTGAAGAGGCGAGGACGATGGGTGTGTGTGTGTGTATGTGTGTGTGTTGAGCCTTGTTGGAGCAGTGCCAGTGCAGTGATAAATGACGTATGAGGCATCACCATAGTTAAAGAGCTTGGCCTTGGGCTCTGATCCTCAAACTAATTAGGCCTTTCACTCAGACTGCATCAGCTGCTGTACACAGTGCTGTTTAATGTTCAGAGCCCCAGTGGGCCTGCAGAGGCAGTGCTGAGGGTCTTTCCCATCTCTGCGGCTTTTCTCCCAGCTCCAGACTGTCTGGCTGACTCAGAAACATTATTACGCACTTTCCTACTAAAGCACTGGCTGGTCCTCATACAGATTTCCAGTCATTTTTGTCTGGAATGTGCGAGAAATCTACCAGGAATTTCCAGCGTTTTCCAGTATTGCACACTAGCTTTGTAACTCTCATAAAATACTGCAGATACATGCTTTTAAAAGATAAACAGAGACTCATTATTCATGTGCAGATATCAAGCTGTTATAGTCCAGTTCACCCTGAGCAAATTTTCCTGGAATTTTCCCAGGAATTTTCAGTATTTTACAATATCACACTTTAGTCACGATAGGAAAGTACTGCAGATTTTTCACCATTGAAGAAAAACACATAGTGAGTCATAATTTATGCGCACTTATTACATTTCAAACATCAGATCCAACCAGCCAAGTGCTGTGGGAATTTTCCGGTAATTTACCAAGAATTTACAGTAGTTGACACACTAGGCTCATCATTATGGGAAGAACTGCAGATTTTACATAATTCAAAAAGATACATAGTGAATCATAATTTATGCAAATCTATTACACTCAAAAAGTCAGATCTGATTCACCCAGGCAAATATTGAGCTATTTTTCCCCCCTACTGTTGGTTTGCTCACACTGGGGAGTTTGATGAATTGCACTGCTTTTACTCAGTCTGCTGTTGCATAAAAAGCTTTGATAAATCCGAGAGTCGGAGCCTCGTTCTCGTAAAAGAAAATCAAGTGCTTAACAGTAAAACACTACCTTAATGATTATGTGAGCATACAAAGCTGCAATCCTTCATTTTCACAGCAAAATCACTGCATAAGTAAGGCACGTTAATTGACAGGGGTCACCTTATTTGAAGGTAACTTGGCATTCATTTAACAGAGAACGTTCAGATGTGCTCAAACAGATCAAAGAGAACATCACATTCATTATCCAAGCCATAAAAATCTAAGACAACCCAAGTAGGACAAAAAAACATCCACATCACAGAATGGTACATTTCTTTAACATGTCGTTAGGGGTTATTCAATGTGTCCAGATGAATGAAAGTTCACTTCCGTGGCAGAAACCTCACTTGCCTCGACTGCCGTGCCAGGCCAGCCGTGACACAATGTGTTTGGTTATATTCATGCAGAAAAGAGGAGAGGTGTGATCTGACGTTTGTCGTGTTTTAAAGGAGCAGATTTAAATTTGCAGGTGTAGACAGAGTTGATGCTGATGAAGCCTTTGTGCTGGAGGGCAGGAGCTTTGTATTTTGAGCAGATTCACTGCATTGTTTTGCCCTGTGGCAAGCTTTAGGACATGGTTTACTACTCGCAATCTGCTGAAATGAAATTTGACGACTGGTTGAATATACAGCTTTGTCATAAAACACAGAGAGAGAGAGAGAAATAGAGAGAGAGAGAGAGAGAGAGAGAGAGAGAGAGAGAGAGAGAGAGAGAGAGAGAGAGAGAGAGAGAGAGAGAGAAAGAAAAAGAAAGAGAGAGAAAGAGAAAGAAAAATAGAGAGACAGACAGAGAGAGAGAGAGAGAGAGAGAGAGAAAGAGAGAGGGGAAGAGAAAGAGAGAGGAAGAAAAAGAGAGAGAGAGAAATAGAGAGAGACAGAGAGAGAGAGAAAGAAAGAAAAAGAGAAAGAGAGAGAGAAAGAGAGTGATAGAAAGAAAGAGAGAAAAAAGAGAGAGAGAGAGAGAGAAAGAAAGAAAGAAAGAGAGACAGAGAGAGGAAGAGAGAGGAAGAGAAAGAGAGGAAGAAAAAGAAAAAGAGAGAGAGACAGAGAGACACACAAAGAGAGAAAAATAA
>BRDA01081285.1:0-13762 GCA_036984385.1 Crenuchus spilurus | reverse complement strand
CCACTATCCTGCAAGAAGAATGGCTTAAAATCCCTCTGACCACTGTGCAGGACTTGTATATGTCATTCCCAAGACAAATTGACGCTGTATTGGACACAAAAGGAGGCCCTACACCTACTAATCAATTATTGTGGTCTAAAACCAGCTGTTTCACTTTCATTGTCCAACCTCTGTATATACATACATACTGTATATGTAATCAAGTGTATAGTTTGAGGACACTCACAGTGACAAAAAGAGCAAACAGAAGACTTTTTCTTGTTTATTATCAGCAATTCATCAGATACATATAAACAACCTGTAGGAAAAGGACAAAGCTGAGCAACGTTTTCACACAGTAAGTCTGGATAGCCCCAGAGAAGATCAGTAGCTGCTGACTCACTCACTCTCTGTCTCTCTCGCTCTCTCTCTCTCACTCTCTCTCACTCTCAATCATATACATGCATGCCCACACACACAAGTTTTTCCCCTTAACATTTTGTGCATTAAAAAAAGAACTGAACATATTTATATATAATACAGAATTAAATAAAATCATCATTCATGTATTTACAACTCATAATTTAACAAAAACGTAAACATTCCTTTCATCTGCTGCTGAAAACATTAATAAAATGTTGATAGGTTACTGATATGCCACTAGATGCCAACATAGCTGTTTATAATACATACTGATATAGCTTTTCCTGCACATTAATACTGCCTGCACTCAGAACATTCTGGCATGTTCTTCCTACTCTAAGTATGCTGCTGATTTCTCGGATCATTTGGGCTGATTTTGATTTTTGCTTTACTGTAAATGATGAATTGTGAGTTCTACCTGTAGAGAGAAAGTTGCCACAGTAGAGTTTCGCGCCAAATACTGTTGCAGTTCATACAGTCAAGTTCAGCTTCTTCACATCTTTGAATTTCATTTGTGCATATGTGAGCGTTAAATATGATTTCCTTTTTCTTTGTATAGATGCATTTATTTAAGTATCTGTACCAAGAAAGTTCAAATTCATCTTAACATTCGAAGTAAATATCACTGCTTTCATTTTTGGGACTGTAGCTGTGATGATATTGTATGTAATTACCAGTGCTGGGGGTCATGTTACTGAAACAAAGTAGCATAAAGCTTTATAGTTAATTTTTTAGAATCATCTTCCAGTTACTGGCTTCATTAGAATTTGGTTACTTGCACTACTCACCTGTCTTCAAGAGACAAATGCTAATTATGTACCATGCATTAAAGTGATGACTTTAATGTTAACAATGCTAATTAACATGAACATTATCTAAAATTGTTAATATTTTAAGTAACATATTTTCAGCTATTGGAACATGTACCACTCCATAGTTTATTTTAAACAAGGGGACAATAAAACAGCAGTGAAGTGGGACTGTAACCCATCTCTGTTCCCAATCTCTGTTTGTTTATGTTTCCCATGTGTCTTGAACATGTCTCTACCCCCAGTTGCATCATGTCTCAACTGTGGGGGGCCCTGAAATCTCATTATCCATCCTGATTGTTTACTTTTTAGCCTCCCTTGTGTGTCACAGTCCTTGTCAGTCATTGTTATGACAGTCTGTATTGTCAACCCTGCTTTTTTTTTAAATCACAGTCATGTTAAGTTTAGTTCACAGCCATGTTTTGTTTCATAGCCACAGTTTATTTGTTTTGAATTTGTCAATAAAGCCTTGTTCTGGATACCACGTTGCATCTGTCTCCTCCTGACTACAGCCCTGATGACAGGGACTTGTATTTACATTACATTTATACTTTTATTATTCAAAATGAATAAAAATCTAGACATTTTCAATCTGGTTAGATCATACTCAGTGAATTCAGCAACTACAGTGAGGATTATGGTCTTAAAGGAGCAGTGCAGCTAAATTTTGAAAGCTCATCATAACAGTGTGATTTCCCTTCTTAAACATTTTGTACTGTGATTATTGAAGGAAAAAGAAATGGATTTATATAAATGTATATTATTGTCAAATAATATAAATTGTATTGAGTACAAAACTGTGCAGCTGATTTTTTTGGTGAAATAAGAATGAATGAAAATAATGTTTATTGCATTACTGAACATTTAGAAATATGTTCTATTAAAGTGTAATGTGTACATTTCTAAGACTATGTGGTGCTTTTAAATTCCAAAATCTTCCTTTACTGTCAAGAGGGACAGTAACTAATGGGATTAATCACACAATTAACTAGTCAACATACTCACAATTAAATATTTTAATCATTAGACAGAACCAATTTTAACAGATTTCATTTCCATTGTAATAAAACCTTGTATCTCAGTCAAAATGGAGATAGAACTTTTAAAGGATGTCAATGTGAAAAATATTTCAAGTCATTTCTATTGGTCCACTGATCATGAAGTTTTCACACAAAGTAAAGTATGACTGGCACTTTCAAACAACGCCATGGAGATATAAGGTTTTATTCAAATAGCCCTGTTGACTCAATTAATGTTTGTATTAGTTTGCTTACTGAATGTTCATATAGGCTCAGCTGTTCATTTTAATTAAGAATAAACTCAATGTGTCATGTTCAGATCAGAGAATATCAGTGTTTTAAATACTGTCGTCAAGCTCTTCAAATCTTCACGAGTCACTTGTTTTTTTGTTTTTTTTTGCAAGAATTTCTGATTAAATTTAAAACTAGTTTTAGAGAAGTGATTAGTCATTTTAAATGAGTTTATTTTATTTTATTTATTTTTTTTTAGTAATGACCCCAACCCTGGTAATCACTGAATTACACTACAGTTCTGATGTACATTATTAAAACGAGAATTGTCTTGTTTTAAAACTTCTGAAAGCTCTCATATTGTGATAATGGAGCCCTTTTAATCAGAGAAATAATAATAATAATAATAATAATAATAATAATAATAATAATAATAATAATAATAATAATAATAATTCACTGAACTGAGCCTTCAAAACCCACAGTCAAAAGGAAAATTAAATGACATACATAAAGTCAGTCAGGCAAAGAATGCAACACTTAGTAGACTTCAACTGTACATGTTACAAAGGGATAGTGGCAACCACAAAAAGTATTTTTTTTTACATTTGTGCCCCATTATTAATCATCACAAACAAGAGGTAAAGTAAGCAACTTTAAACAAACATTGTTGAGTTCATTATGCAAAAAAAGACTAATTTTTTACACGTCTAGCACAAGACTGTACATTGTCTGTATTGAGAGAGGCAGTTTTCTATGGCAATGTTATTAAGTAATCATGCTGCACTAATATAGTGCAAAATGGGACCTGAATACAGAGAGGGAGAGAGGCAGGCCAGAGTGTCTGTAGGGGACATTAGCAGGCCTGTAAAATCTGAGTACCGACCTCAAATCCTCGGCTGCAATGCAACTGGAGACTGTCTTAAAGCAGGACAGTGACGGCTCACGCCTCCAGGATCTGGGAGAGACAAGGATCCCAACGATGCAGCCGTACATGCCTGAGGAGGAAAAAAGGTATTCTTGTGCTTTCTCAGCCTCTCCATTGGAAAAATAGGGCCCCCTCCAAAAGATTTCCTTCTGAAAGACAAGTCTATGTTAGAAGAATGGCAGAAAGGCGAAGGCAGACTTCCTTAAGAAGATAAGAGTTTGTGAAGGCTCCAGTGAAAGTCGAAACATTTGAAATGTAAAAAAAAGGGGAGGAGGGACAAACGTGGGCTAATTATAAACAGGGGCCAAGTCTGAGGTTCCGTAACGTTATAGAAAAGCAGTTCGCAAGTCTGCACAGGCTGTAGCCGATAGGCAGCTGTGGAGTAATAACATGGTTTACAGGAGCGATGGTGGTTCCAGAGAGGCTACATGTCAGCGTCGCCATCATAAGCTAGTGTCAGAGGCTTCAGTCTGTTGTTCATCTGTCTTCTCTGAGGCTTCTTTGGCTTTTTGCTGTGAAAGAAGAAAGACAACCATTAGAAACTATTGACAATCAACACTATTTTAAGGATGTGGACACATATAGGAATGTGCTTTAGCGTCAAATCAGCTTTGACATCTCTTGACGGCTTCAGAGTTAAACATTTGGATATTTAACTTATGTATAAACAAGAAACGTCCTTTGGCACATCATTAACCTTGTATCTACACTCACTGTCCAACGTATCAGCTCCACTAACCGCATACTGTAGTTCTACAATTACAGACTGTAGTCCATCTGTTTCTCTGTATACTTTGTTATCCTCCTTTCACCTGTTCTTCAGCGATCAGGACCCCCCACAAAGCAGGTAGCATTTGGGTGGTGGAACATTCTCAGCACTGCAGTGACACTGATGTGGTGGTGGTCTGTTAAGAGTGTGCAAGTGGACCAATCAGCATCCTGTGAAGACCAATGAAGGACTAGAGGACCAACACAAAGTGTGCAGGAGCTCCTGTCTCTGACTTTACATCTACAAGGTGAACCAACACTGTAGGAGTGACTAACAGTGTGCACAGTGAGTTGACAGAGTTTAAAAATCGCCAGTTCCTCTGCTTCACTTTGTACCAACATAACACACACTAACACACCACCACCACATCAGTGTCACTGCAGTGCTGAGAATGATCCACCACCTGCTCTGTGGGGGTCCTGATCATTGAAGAACAGGGTGAAAGGACGTATACAGAGATAAAGATGGACTACAAAGTGGACATGTATGCTCAGTGGAGCTAAAATGGACAGTACACAGTAAATATGCCAGTGTTAAATCAACACTATTAGAGTTAAATTAACACTGATGGTGTCAAAATTTAACACTCCCAGTGTTAATTTAACTCTAATAGTGTTGATTTAACACTGGCATATTTACTGTATACATTATCATACAAATCCAAACGGCATGAGGAAACGTGTGTAACGTTTATCATTAAATATCCAACCTTCTGGTATTTCAAACAAAATGTTATGTTAGTGTTCATGCACTTCTGACATGCTTTTAGTTAAAATCTCCTCATGCAATGAAAAAATCTAGTAGAGATTATACTGCTGCAACACAGTGCACTAGATTTGAGGTTTTCAGTTACATGGTTTAGTTACTGTAGTGTTGCTTGGTTCATAATAGCTGCAGCCTATAAATGATGCAACTAAAGAGAAAGCTAATTTATTATCAAACCGCTGCCATTGCTGCAAATTGCTGCCACGTTAAAGAGCTGATGTAGGAGCACATTAAGGCAATATGAGGCAGCAAATAATGGCACACTGAGAAGTCTTACCTTAGTGAGTACTGTGACAGAAATAATGCATAAAGTTAGATTCACAATATTATGTCACATCCACTTAAAATCACTTCATAACTAAAGATAATAAGACACACTGTCTAACAGCTTGTTGTGAAATACATTATGGGGTACTACATCATCTATAATGGGCTTCCTCTGATGAGAGATGGAGGGATGGGAAAAATACGAGTGTGGATGAAGAGGATGGTCAGTTACAGGACATGATCAACAGGGGGCAGTGCAGATCAAAAATAATGTGACCCATGTACCGGGCTTTTATATTAAACACTTAAAAACACTTGATTTCCTTTCTTTTTAATTTTTTTTTGGAGATGCACATGCTTTGTTTTGCAATTTACTTACAATATGCAATCTCGATACAAGTTGCATGAAATGACCACCAGAGCCTCTCCGAGTCTAGGGAGGACAGGACAGCTATGGGATCAGAGGCTATAAAGGACCATGGATCAGTTTTGGACTACCTGCTCACCTCCACCAAATACCTCCTCCAGCTGAGTGGTCAGAGAGGCACGAGGGACAGAATGTGAGGCAGTGTGATGGCGAGTGGAAGCAGGGGGCCTGACTGGCCGCAGAGGAAGGGGGGAGGGGGCGGAGCTGAGCTCTGGCTTTTAGTTGATGTGAGTCTCAGCATGTTGGCAGTTAGGACAGGTGAATGTTATCTCTTGGTCATTCGCTCCAACCCACACCACGGATGATGGATCAGCATTCTGAGCTGAGTGCCGGGTCAAAATGCATATGCTGACAGGCAGAGCAGAGGGCAAGTAGAAGAAAGGAAAGAAATGATGATGAACAAAAGAATGAAACTTGATTCACGTGAAAGTGAATTGAAATGAATACGAATGAAGAGATGAGGATGGAATGAAGGGGTTAAAGTAAGCAACAAGTGCCAAATTTATTTCATGATCTGCTTTTAAAAATGTATTATTATCCAGCAATTAATAGTGTTCTAGTAAATAGAGCAATATAATTTTTATAGAAGCTTAAAAATGTGGCATTAATGTGTTTGTATAATGTGTCAATAAGTGTGCTCAAATATGTTAAGTATGCAAAATAAAGTATTGGTAATAAAGTATTATCTTCTAATTCTACCTTACCATGTATTAATAATTTAATATTTTTAATTAATAATTTAATAATTTAATAATTAATAATTAATAAGTGTATTATAATTAAAATGTTATTTTAAAGTAAGTTTTAAATTTGTATTTATTTATTTATTTATTTAAGTTTTAAACATTTGTCCTTTAACAAAGTCTTATCTAATGGTTCTCCAAAGTCATAGCATTCGTTTCAGGTCAATTGTATTAATACATTAATACATTATTAATTTTTATTTATTATATCTGTTATTAATATTAACAGTGTTAATGTAAATTCTTATAATTTACAAAAATTATATAATATATAATATAATAATATATATAATTATATAAAAATAAATGATCTTTTCAATGTAAAAATTATTATCAGTTGTTTTGGGATCTGATAAACAGATATCAATCACATATAGATATATAGTTCAATTATGTTTAAAACTGAAAAATTAAAATAAATAAATAAATAAAAATAAAAATAAAAGAAATTACAATTATTCACACATTTATAATTTTTGTTTATATTTTTAAAACAAAGCTTAGAAAAAGTAAACGTGTGTCTATTAATATAAACCCACTGATATGGTTACAGTACTCTAGAAGTATGCTATTTTTATTCCATTTTGCTCCCGTAGCATCAATAACATTATGATAAGGATTTGTGTAGGAGGTGGCTCGGGACAACATCCAATAAATCAATACACATAAGAACTTACATAAGCTTTTGCAATTTAAATGGTTTCCAGTTATATTTGGAAATGTTTACACTTGATTTTCTGTCTTAATAAGAAAGACAATAAGTGTACAATGAAGAGCCAAAACATTAAGACCAATGTGCTAATACGTTAAACATGTTGGTCATCCTAATTACACCAAAACAGTTCTGACTCACTGAAGCATGGATTAAGACCACTGAAGATGCTCTGTTGTATCTAATTCTTTAACTCCTGTGAGTTGGAGCTTCCACAGATCATCCTACAGATGTTTTGCAGCAGTAGGTGATGACCATTGCTAAACGGGAACACCTAAAACCTTTGCTACTACAGAGATGCTCTGAACCAGCAGTCTGGTCATAACAATTTGGCACTTGCTGTTGGTCCTCTTCTGTCTTCATACCTGCCTGTTTCACCCAATTTCAAGATGCCTACAATATCTGACTGCTCTCTTACTGACTTATATGTCCCAGACCTTCACAGACACTGTGAAGAGTCTTACTTACTAACAGATTCATTTCTATAGTGCATGATGTGCTTTGGACATTAGAGAGTCATCTCAACCACCAACAATGGTCAGCATCCACCTGGATGATGTGATGTCATGCAGATCACAACTCAACTCTCACCACACTAACACTTAGGTGTTAATCAGAGAGGTGAGAGATTTTTGAAGATGGACATGATTTGGAGTGAGAGATTTAGCTTTGATATTGGTTCACGTCTACTCTTTTAGAAAAAAATGACCAGGGAGCACAAGCTTTACCTTGAAGGTCTCCCATCCAAGCACTAACCAGAGCTAGACCTGCTTAGATTCAGTGGACTTACATGCTAGCAATGTCATTCACTTCATCTGTGAATGCCATTCATGTTTTGGCTCATCGCTGTGTACTTTTTGCCCCACACTTTATGTTAAAATACACAAAATATTCAATTGTTTTGCTAGAATGTTGCTGTTGCCCTTTCATTACAGACCACAGGTAGAGAAATGAGCAGTTGATATGAAATGTTCTTACCAGGCTAAGTAAGTCATGGAGAAGATGAACACAAGCAGCACAAAAGCTCCTGCTGCCACACCATAAACCCAGGTTTTCAGCTTGCCATCTGTACAGAACAGAATAACACAGACAAATCAACACCGGCTGCTTCTCAACCGCTGCTCATTAAAACCTGCCCGCAGGAGGTTCTACAACACAAGCAGCATCATCCCTGATACCTGCTGAAACCTGCTGATCTCACACCAGCATTTCATATATATTCTAACCACGTGAACACGTTGAGCAATGTGCTGTAGTGACAGGGGAAAATAATAATAACCAACAGTAATTAAGCAGTATTTATGGTGTTGTATCTATTTATTAACACAAAACACCTGTGAAGATATATGGAAGCAAAACACACACACAGTCATTCTTTATTACGTGTGGTTAACCACTAAAACTACACAAGGTCCTACTTTGGTCTACATAGTGGAGATTCATATCTGAATATACTTAGGCATATTAATCAATCAATCAATCATCTTTATTTAGGTTTGGGGTACTTGGAGTTTATCCCTCAATTACAACGTAGCCAAGGTAATATGTAAATGAAAAGATGAGTCTATAAAAGAGATAAAAGACAGTAAAAATGATGGTAATTTGATCTAAAAAAAAGAAATTCATTTACACAAACTAAGTAAAATAGTAAAAATGATAAGCAGATAAGGCACAGAATATAGATAATGCATAAAATTCATAATATAATAAAAACAGGTTTTCAGAAATAACTAAAATGAATAAATAAATATAAAATAAATAGAGAGAAGTAGCTAAAATAAAAGTAACTAAAACAGACCTGAATAAAAGAAATAAAGTCAGTTAATAAAAATAAAAGAATAAATCAAATAAAACAGTGACAGGCTGAGTGCAGGTGGTTAGAGAATAAGAATTTAAAATGATGAAATGACTCCAGTGAGCAGATCTTTAGAGTTTCTTGCAGTGAGTTCCAGCTCACTGGTGCACTGGAGCTAAAAGCAGATTTTCCCAGTTCACTAAAAACTCTCAGTACCTGAAGGGTGATCCAATCACTGGATCGAGTCTTATAATTTGTTATTTTCATTCAGCATTGCTGTAACATATGGTGGCAAATGACCCGTGAGAGCTTTAAAGATCAAAATAAACCAGTGTGTTTCCCTACGCACAGCTAAAGATGACCAACCTACTTTGTACTTTTTCACACAGTAAACAATGATGTGTGCTGTAGGGGTTACCAGTGATGAATCTTAATGCAGTGATATACAGAGTCTAAGGGTTTAAGTGTAGTAGATGATGAGTGTCTGTATATCACATCACCATAGTCCAGAACTGGCAACATTTTTGATTCTGTATTCCTTTTCATTGTGTTTGTTGGGAAACACAGTTTGTTACAAAATGAGAAACCAATCTTGTGTCTTAATTTGAGTGTGAATTTGTTAACATGATGCTTAAAAGTAAATTTGTCATGTATATACAGGGGTTGGACAATGAAACTGAAGCACCTGTCATGTTAGTGTGGGAGGTTTCATGGCTAAATTGGACCAGTCTGGTGGCCAATCTTCATTAATGTCACATTGCACCAGTAAGAGCAGAGTGTGAAGGTTCAGTTAGCAGGTAAGAGCACAGTTATATAGTATATTACAATGCACACAACATTATGGTGACATACCAGAGTTCAAAAGAGGACAAATTGTTGCTGCACGTCTTGCTGGCGCATCTGTGACCAAGACAGCAAGTCTTTGTGTCTAAATATTATTGAGCCACTTTGGGGTGTTTTGGAGGAGCGAGTCAGGAAACGGTTTCCTCCACCAGCATCAAGTAGTGACCTGACCACTATCCTGCAAGAAGAATGGCTTAAAATCCCTCTGACCACTGTGCAGGACTTGTATATGTCATTCCCAAGACGAACTGATGCTGTATTGTACAAAAGGAGGCCCTACACCATCTAATAAATTATTGTGGTCTAAAACCAGCTGTTTCAGTTTCATTGTCTAACCTCTGTATATTCACTAACTCTTTTCACATCAGATGCCTTCACTGCTGTGGCCCTAAAAATATTAAAAACTATATCAGATGATCTGGAAAACAGCATACATTTGGTTTTCTCTGCATTTAAATCTAATGTATAGTTATAAAAAGCACATACAGTATGTAATATGTAAACATAGTGTAGACTGGGTATATACATAGACTTAGCTACACAGTAAATCTGCCAGTGTTAAATCAACACTATTAGAGTTAAATTAACACTGAAAGTGTTATATTTTGACACCCTCAGTGTTAATTTAACTCTAATAGTGTTGATTTAACACTGACAGATTTACTGTGTATATACATACAGGAGATTCATATATACTATACATATATACTTGTATACAGTAAATGCGTGTGTGTGTGTGTATAATAGTTATTTGAATATTTCATTTAGAGTTTGAATAAATTACTATTTAAATTGTATCAACATTTAAAAAAGGCTTTATGTATAATGACTATTAAATATGACAGGTTACCTTTTTGAATTAAATGATGAATAATTAACTTTTTCACAGTACACTAGCACATAATTTAGCCAATAAAATCTGCCATTATTCCTATATTGTAGCTAAAGAAATGTGACAATTGACCATCACATCTAACAGTCATATTCATCTGTAAGACACAGTTTTAAAAAGTCCATAAAAATACTGTTTCCTGACATTATTGTTTGAATCTTAAGCTCTTAAAAAGATAAAGATGTAAATTTTTTACAGTATAGACAACGTTCAGTACAGAATAATAAACCTCAATAAGTGGAAAAAATGACAAGTTTGGCATGTTAAAACCTACCTGGCCCGAAAGGCTGTAGGAACCAGGTTCGTCCAGATCGTCCGGGCAGGTTGGTGGTGGGCTGAGTGGGGCTGATAGCTCGGATGGTTTTTACATCAGCCTTGCTATCTCCTGCAGTGGGGATCTCCAGAACTGGGATCACTGTGCACTGGTCCAGAATCCCATCTGACGTCATCACCTCAGTATAACCCTCCTCGCACCCACACATACCAGCCTGCAGGGGGCAGCAACACACCAGTTACACACAGAGGTTCTAAGAGAAGCCTGTCTATATGATCCAAGCTCAGCCTGTTATGTTTAATAACAAAGCCTTTTTCCTGAAAAGTAGCAAACAAACTGAACACGTGTCAGTTTAGAGATGCACTGCAGAGCACTTGCTGCCAATAGTAATCCGGGTGTACCATGCTTTAGTGTTTTCTCTGCTCTAATACTTCTACTTTAAATCAGAAAGAGCTCGTTAATAAGCTGATTAGCTGGATAAAGTGTGTTGGAGCGAGGAAAATCCAGGACTACAGTTGGAAACCACTATTTGAGAGCTAGCAATCATTCTATTGGGATTTCTCTTGCTGCTTAATGTATTTTTTTCTTCTTCTGCTTATTAGTTTTATCTAGCTTTAGTGTAATTTTCCCCCCTTCCTTTGAGCACTTCATTATCCTCGCTGGTGCTTCTCTGTTCAGCTGAGTATTTTTAAGAAGCAGTGATGCCTCTGAGGGTATTTCCCTGCTGTGCTGGTATTTCTCCACATTCTTAAAAGAACTGTAGATGAGACTTGCCTCAATCAAAGCAGAGGAGTCTGGGATTTGCCTGTGAACATGCCTGCGCATTGCAAATGTGGACTGAGGATGACTTGATGAGAGAAATCACAGCACGTGTTCTCAAACTGATATTTGCTGGCACTCATGTATTCCTCTATGCCTGCATGCTTATGCATTTATGAAAATGTATGCGCAAAGCTGTTCGGAGAGGCGTTCCACAACTCACTGGTTCCTGATGTGTACGCTCCCTGCTTTGGCTGCACTTAGCAGGGGGCTTTCTATTACCCCCCAGCTATCTCAGGGGGATAATCACTTCCAGTGCAAACACAGTGCACACATGAGAGGACTCAGTGCACAGTGCACGTGAAGCTCCAAAGCTGCAGACACAACGCATACACCCAATATGTGGCTCCAAACCCTTGTAGATATATAGCACACCAGGGGTTTAACCCATAGACTCAGAGCTATATGCATTTACACTCTACTGATGTGCAAGTCAAATACTGTGCAAGGCATGAATGTGTGTTCCTTAGATAGCAAGTTATTTTTAAATGTGCATAAAAGACATCACCTACACACCAGACATTCATATTTTAAGCTCTATTTAAAGACTGAAATCTTGTTCTTGCATTTACTGTCACATTTGTATGTCTTAGCTTTGGTTCTGTGACTTTTTTTGTGGAGATTTGATTCTGCATGTATGCTTAATGTCTTAAAAGATCAATAAAAAGATCATAAACTGATGGAATTATAGAACCTGTCACCTGACATACTGTCATATGTTCATACAGTACAATCTGAGCTGTGTCTGTGTGTTGTGAGGAGGTGTTTCTCTTCATTTTAACCATCTGAACACACACACAGTAAATCTGCCCGTGTTAAATCAACACTACTAGAGTTAAAGTAACACTGAGGGTGTCAAAATTTAACACTCTCAGTGTTAATTTAACTCTAATAGTGTTGATTTAACACTGGCAGATTTACTGTGCACAAACTAGGGAGAATAGTACACACACAAGGGGGCAGAAGGCACCTGCTGCAGTGCCCGGGGAGCAGTTGGGGCTTTCAGTCCTAAACCAGTCCCAAATTTGAGGGTCAGGTCACTTCAGCCTTGTTCTGCCGATTAAGGGAATCAACCTGCAATATTCTGATCATTCTCTAACCTTTTGGCCACAGTTGTCTCATCTGTATCTCTTCTAAAAATACCCACAGAGCTGATTAAGTGGATCAAATGGATCACTATGACTAGTTGCGTTTCCACTGACCCTGAAATATCGCAAATTAGAATTGCGAATAAGAATGTGCTTAATGGAAACATGACAATTTAGAAAAAACACATTTTTCGATAAAAGTCTTTTGCGCTAAGATGAGCGCTAAGTAGCAGTATGTATAAAGCTGAAGTATGTGTTTACATCCACTGCCGCCATGTTTGTAATGACTTATCACGAGAACAAACATATTCACACGTGATTTTATAAAAGTATTTCACATTTAATGGAAACACCACAATTGAGAAACTTGTTTTGTCAAATTGTTTTTTCTACAAATCAGAATATCAATAAAGTTTTGCGCAAAACTGCAATGGAAACGCGACTAATGACAGCTCACACAAAATAAAAGAAAGCAGAAAACAATGAGGGTTAGGGCTTAACACAATTCATATATTCATATTTATTGACCCAAAATGTGCCATCTAAAAGTCCACACAGCATATTGTGCACATGGCTACAACAAAAATATATTAATATATAAATAAATGTGATTTAAATCAGTAATTAAACTTTTGTTTTAAATTTGAGGTTTTGGTCCATTTCCAATTAAATCTGAATCCAGATGCATAAACATATTTACAGCAGTAAAGTCAAACAGATGTAGATAAAGGCACAGCATTACATCATCAGAAGACTAATATGAAATATAGAATGATGTCAAAAATGTCTTTATTCCATCTGTATGTTATTAAACATGAGCTTGATAAGAGCAGTAAATCAGATTCTAGAAGTGCAGAAGTGCTCTTTTCCAGCGTCAGTAGGGCTGAGAGGTGTTAAATCTCACATTTCATATCTCCCTCTCTCTCTCTCTCTCTCTCTCTCTCTCTCTCTCTCTCTCTCTCTCTCTCTCTCTCTCTCT
>BRDA01081277.1:0-33250 GCA_036984385.1 Crenuchus spilurus | reverse complement strand
TATATACACACACACACACACACACAGTATATATATTCAATTCAAACAGGTGAACTCTCCTTTAACTTTAGCATTCACTACATGTAAAATGACATATTTCAAGCCTTTTTTTTCTTTTAATGTTGATCAGTTTGGCTTACAGTTTATAAGTTGGCTGGACAGTCAGGCACAGCGATATTTTGGTCAGCAAACCATTTGACAGTTTTTGTGCAATGTAGGTAGGTGTCAAGTCCTGCTGGAAAAGCAAACTGGTATATCTGGCAGATGGAAGCATGAAGTGCTCTAAAATATCCTGGCAGATTTACTTTGGACCCACAGTGGACATACACAAACATGGCACCACAAATCACAGACTGCAGTAACTTCACACTGGACTTCACTCTTCCTCCAGACCAGGGGTGGCCAACTCCAGTCCTGGAGAGCCGCATTCCTGCCCAGTTTGGTGATCTCCCTGATCAAACACACCTGATTCAACTCAGCAGGCAATTAGCAGGTTTAATTGTAGTGTCAGAGCACAAAGATCACCAAACTGTGCTGGACACCGGCTCTCCAGGACCGGAGTTGGTCACCCCTGCTCCAGACTCTAGATCCTTAGATTTAGATTCATCAGAAAAGAGAATTTTGGACAACAGAGCAACAGTCCAGTTCTTTAACCCAGATAAGACACTTATGATGTCTCTGTTCCAGGAAAGAATGACTTGTTATTAGGCAGTTGTAGCCAGACACACACTTTTTTTTTTTTACTGTTTAATAGTCATTTACTCAAATTCACAATTAAATATTCTAATAAATGAGAGACTCTTGAATTCTGCTATAAGCCATACTGATCAAAATTGCTTGCACTTTTGCGAACATAAAATATGACACTTAACTTTTTTTTTTATTAAACTATGAACAAAAAATTAATTTTTTTCCACAACATTCAAATTTTTTGATGTATGACTAAATAAAAGGGAGACAAAATGTATGAGAACATGATTTGGTAGATCTGCTCCACATACTATCACCAAGTCAAAATCTTTCATATGCTTATCCTTGTGGTCACCATATGCATCATTAGCAACAGACCTGGATTATATTGTGAATAAGACTATAAGGCCCCAAGCACAGGCTGTCTGGAAGTTAAAGTCAATCTCCATAACCAACTCTGCAAAGGGATTCTACAGTCTTAATGTAAGTTAGTGTAACATGATCTTACTCCAAGTAACCTTTTCCATTCATCTATTCATGAAATGTCCACACAATGTAGAGGGGAGACAAAGTTTTGTTCTAATGCGGACAACATAAAAGTAGAAGCCTAAGAAGCAAATAGCAGGATTCTAATAAACGCATTGCCCTATTTTGAAAAGCAAAGGGTTTACTGAGACGTGGCTCTGATTTCTGCCCTTAAATGCCCCCTACCACTGCACCATTGGCAGAAGGGTGGAGCACAGTGGAAAAGGGATAGGCTCGGGTGGTTCTGTTTTGCTTGTTAGGCTGGGTCGACTTGGGTCGCCCAGGCTAGGCACATATGGTTGGGCCCGCAGCACCAGTTCCTTGCTCGTCAAGGGGATATTTTAATGACAGGGAAAAGTCAAAGAAAACGCTCTCTTTCCTTCTCCCTCTCTCTGACCACTTCCAACATCAAGCAGTGCACATAGACGCTCCATATGGGCCTTTCTGGAGAGCCGTTTTGCTGTTGGCTGCTCGCCTAAAACAATCATGCATGCATATGCACACACTCATCTCAATGTGTATGCTTTCAGTCTGTCCTAGACAAAAAAAAAAAGAGAGAGAGAGAAATGTCCCTTTGTAGGTTTGGCAGCATGACCAAGACGACCTTTTTTGTGTTTGCCTCATGCCCCTATGAGAGGAAAAAACACTGTTAGCCTCTTGCTTTGGGGGTGTTCTGTACACACACCTTATGCATATGCTGGATTCACTTCAGCCAGCCAACATGTGCAGACTTCCTCTTTCAGGAAGTGAGCCAGTTCTGGCCCAGACACAATGAGATACAACATGATGTCTGCAAAAAAAAATACAACCTAGAATACCGGTGTTACCGATGTATCGTCTTTCAGTTACACTGCTTACGAAGGGACAAAACTGGACTGAACTAGACTGATTCATTTAATTTTAATGTGATGGATCTAATTTCACCTGTGTTCAAGTGTTGGGCAAGAAAAGGATAATACATAAATACATTTCCTTTACCAACCCCTCAAAAATGAACTCAACCAGCCCCAGGTTCACTAAGGCTGCTAATAGCAGGAAAGAACTGTCAAAGCAGTTCAGTATCACTTCTATGAAGTATGAATCTTGCCATCAACATTTTCCATGACCATTTTCTCCATCTCACAAACTCAAAGCACTGAGGTCATTTCACAAAGAGCAGCACCATTTGTGAAACTCCACTGATAATGTTTTTAAATCCCAACAAGACTTAATTGCATATTTGGGAAACACTGGTCTAACAGTCCTGAAAATTTCTTGGGTTATACTAAAAATGCCCAAGTTATTAACATTGGGCCTCATTCACCAATCTTCCCATTTCTTTTCTTAAATGTTACTGTGGTTAAAAACCTATAATAATGCAACAATTTAAGATAACTCATTAACCAACTGTTTTTGCGCAAACATACAGGCATACAAATATATAAGTGTGCACTTGCTTGGGCCTAGATTCTGCTCTTACCTAAGAACAAATCCCAAAAAAATGCTGGTGAATGACAGAACCTTGATAAAACATTGATAAAAAGTACCTATATGTCAAACTATGCGTGACCACACCAGGGAAAACCAGGTCAAAAGTCATTCTTTTAAAAAAAATAATAAAAAATTTCAAAACAACTTTTTTGTGAATTTAAATTTTGTCTTTTATCAAAATACGTACTACAATAGATATCTGAGACTATTATCTTACATTTACCGCAATAACACCCAGTGGCTAAGTTTTGTCGCTAATGTGAATGATACAATATTTACACAATATCTCAATAAGTTGCCCAGTGACTTTGGCCTGGTTTTCCCTGGCGGGGTCATACATATACAAATACATCTATACATCCATATACAAATACATATACATCTATACATCCATCCATCTATATATATATATATATATATATATATATCTATATCTATATATATATATCTATATCTATATATATCTATATCTATATATATCTATATCTATATATATCTATATCTATATCTATATCTATATCTATATATATATACATAGCTTATGACATATAGGTACTTAAATTCTGACCTGAAAAAGGGGATTAGCCTGCTGATGTGCAGTCTTATTCTAAACAAGCAATAACCTACCAATTACACAAAGTGCTGCCCCACAGCTCTCAATCTTACCTTGGAGAATTAACATAGGATCATGTTGCAAATCCTAATTCTAATTTTGACCACTACCTAACAGACTGTAATTGGCCGAATGGCCTTCTCACTGAATATAATTATCAACTTACCTAGAGGAAAACAGTGTTTGACATTTTGAGGAACTGCGAGTTGGATTACTTTTGACAAAAATAAATAAAATATCAGCAGTCTGATGTGTATATATTGTGTGTGTTTTTTTAGCCACCAGTAATGGAACAGAAACAAATTCTTCTTTCTTCAAAGAACTCATTGTGCAATGGAAAAGTAAAAAATGTCTGCTTCCTAAAAACAAAAGTATAACAGTCTACATTACAATAAAACGTTATTTTGTTAAATCACCAAATGAGTCACCAAACTAGAATTGATCAGTCAGCTGCATTTGGGATGCGGGAAAAAAATTATCAATTTTTCAGTGGCTCATTCCATTAATGAAGGTTTCATAAGAGTACTACAGAGAATGTCTAAAGGCAGAGAACAGGGACCTTTTGCGCATTAACAAGCCTCTCAGAATATGACTCTGAGGTCTTGCACTTGCAATGACCCATCTCCTCTCCTTCTTTAGTTGAAGCGATGACTCATACACACTAGAGGAAAAGGCTACGATGAAACTGCAATGTGTGTGGGGTCAGGCATTGCGTGGACACTGTCATCCGCATCACGTTAGGTCCACAGGACTTCTAAGTTCTAAATGGGTCACTGGCTACCAGCCTAGTCTTCTTTCATACAGATTAATGTGTTAATATAAACACACCATCTATTTTAATTAAGATAATGATGCAGCACTCATAATTTACGAGCTCTATTTCATCTCCTCATCAGAAGATGCTATAAAGTAAAACCAAAAGCCCTTCAACACAACAGAAAGGAAATAGGTTTCCAATGACATATGGGTGGGGGGGGGGCAGTCAGACATAAAAAAAATCTCCTGACCTTTAGCCTACTTTTAATCCTGAGCAGGGGAAAATAAGTGGAAGAAAGATGTGAGGCAGAAGGTGTTACCGATACTCTGTCTCTGTGTCTATGTCATATCTGTGCTGTCATCTGGTTCCTACATGTTGATATAGAAACCATTAGTTACTCCTTCCCCTCTGCATTTATGGTGTTTCTTTCCTCTCTGGTACATCCATTCCTTGTTAGAAGAAGACACATAGGGGAAAAACCCATCTCCAGTAGTTTCTTGCATGTCTGACACCCCTTAAACTACTTGTTTTTGTCATAGACCTCATGCCACGCCCACCTAGATATGCAGCACCTCACATGGGCTGCAGCCCAGCTGTTTTAGCAGATGCAAGTACAACAAGTAATCCAATTCATTATTTTGGTTTAATTCTGGAAAAGCACTTAATATAAATATGACTGGAGAAACACAAGCTATATAAATCAAAAGATTGGGGGGGATATGTTGGAAAATATCTTGAGAATTGTATTATGGCCAAACAAATTAAACAGGGGTCAAAAGTGTGCCAAGTGTCAATGTAACTTTGTGTGTTCTCATGTTAACAGTGATCTTCTGTGCCGGTGATATAAAGGATGGCGTTGTTGACTATGTGCACTTTCCCCAAAAGTGGATTGGTCCAACCTAGCGGCCACAGCAAACTCCTGATTTAACATCACTGGATTTCTCTGTGGGGTCCCGTTTAGTCTGTGAAGATAGAAAATGTCAGCAGTCCTCTCCATGGTGCCTGAGGAGCAGTTGGCGGTTAGTTCCCTTGCTCAAGGGAACTTCATATGGGTCTTGTTGGTGGGCTCGAACCAGCAACCTTCCAGTCACAAGGCTGGTTCCTTAACCACAAGCCTGCCACAAGACCCTAAAGCATATGTCTAAAATTGGATCAACATCTGCCAGACCTTTTTCAGTTTATATGATTGTTTCCTTACCTTTGAGACACACTGTATAATTTACTAATTCTGGTAGAATGCTAGTCCATACTGTACAATCTAAAATGTGAAATTATTGATTGGAATTATCAGCCATAATTTCACTAAGGGGGCTGATCATTTCCATTCATTTAAAAATAGTATATTTACTGCGGAAATATTGTGCACTCTTTGCCTTTATGTTTGAAAACAGCCTGAAAAATGACATTTCACTATCCACTATTATAACCGACTATAAGCATTTATAACATTTCAAAATTAGTACAATTTCAGATGGATAGCAACCTGCATGCTCCAGAAAAGGCTAAACATCTCCTCTTCAATGTTGTAGAGGAGATGTTTAGCCTTTTCTGGAGCATGCTGGTTTTCTTTTTTTTGCACAGATTAATTCTTCTGAGCTAATATGCCTGTGCAATGGCTGTGCAATCAGTCACACAATATCTAACATATAATAGTTATCTACAATGCAAAACATGTCATAGCTGTATATAATTATATAAATATCAGACTAATTATATAAATATACTAATAATATATATATATATCACAGTTCTGGTTATTTGTGTTTTCAAGGGGATAGCCAAGTTTCAGATACATGTCTCACCAAAAAGGGGTAAAGCAACCTGACTTCCTCAAAAACCAGTGGGACAGCACTTTGCAACCTGATGACTTTGAAGAAATGACAGCTTTTTCTGTCTAGCCACGTTCCTTAGACGCAAATATATAATTACCAGCAACAATAGACTGGTAACAGGAAAATAAATACATAATATAAGGGAAGGAAACATGTTTAATTACATGGAGTCAAGAAAAGTGCTTTAAATGTTGAACCTACAAAATGAGCTAATGCTACAAAAATTCAAATAAGGGGCTAGCTTTTGTTTTGTTTGCTTCTTGAAATAAGTCCTTAGAAGACCACTGTGGCTTCTGCAGTTCCTATGTATTAATAAAACACCTCAAACTGTCACAGCAAGAAACTGTGTCACTGCTTCCAGTTACTATGCGAATCCATATAAACAGCTAGACAAAATAAAAAGTCTTCAAATCCGCCACCCCCCTGAGAGCGCAAGCCGTCAGTCACAGTCATTTTACAACACAGTGGCTCTCGTCTAGCCAAAACAAACAATTCATCAACAAGGGGCTGTTTTCCTGTTCCAGAGAATTACAGAATGAGCATGTCCCTCGTCATGATTTTTTTCTTGCTTTTCTTGAGACTCATTCTGCAAGTGTCCATCATACACCCAAATCCAAATCTCACTGGCAAATAAATTATAACCAGTGAACATATTATTTAAGGGTTTGTACACTCCTAGGCATATTAGCTCAGAAGAATTAATCTGTGCAAAAAAAAGAAATCCTTTAAATCTAAAGCTGACAATCATTTTAATGAGTCAGTAAAATCTTGCTGTAGAAGGCTGTACTTGATGGAACTAAACAAGGATCAAAGAAGGGCAATCACTTCATGTTTTCTGAATGAAACATCCCGGATATGAGATGAAAAAAAAAATCTAAACTGCTGACACTGAACAAAGAAAAAAGTTCCCTCGACTATGCTGTAATCGTAACCAACAGACTGGTGTGAGAATGAGGAAACTGAAATAAAAGGGCACAGCAAAACGAGCTCTTCTCACATATTCTTTTTTTCCTTCTCCTGCATAAGCTAAGCCAAAGCAAACACAATGGAGGAATTGGGATTTCTGTCCAGTCTCCCCAGCATTTGATAAAAGTGCACCAGCCCTTTCTCACTGATCTTATTTCTGTTTTTGGCTCTGAGTGATAATGACACTGTGATCCCTCAAGATAAAGCGAAGACTATTCAAAACACACGATGTTCACATAAGCAAATATGTCTTGCTTTCTTGGCATGAGGAGCCTGAACCATTTGGTGAAGAAACGGGTCACTTCAGAAGGAGGTTAGTCAAACATCAATAAGTCAAGTAATCAATCAATCAAATGGGAGCAGACCTTTTCCAGTAGTTTAAAAGGTTTTCACAGTTGATTCCACACTGACAGACATGTGCTTGTACCAGCATTAAGCCCACTACAGTTCACGTGTGCACATATTTCAGCTGACAAATACAACTTGGATATGCCAAGTTAAGGCAGAGTCAATTTAAATCATGAAGAAAGTTGCCATTTCATCCTGTGAAGATCTCTGCTTGGATCCAATTACAATTAGGGGTGTATTGTTTTTCAATACTAATACATTGACTTTGATACTGAATGCTGAATGTGTTGTCTTTTAAAATTCACACTTAACAGCCAGCATAGCTTTCAAAAACGAGTTGGAGATGATGTGTATTATGGAATTGGAATTATTATGGAATGAATTTTCAACACTCTAAGGTGCTAAAGTTATTCAGCTTGTGTAATAAAAGTAGTGAACTTAAACAGCCAACGCAGAGAAAAAGACAAAAGAGGCACATCTCAAACTAAGCACAGCTTAACTAGGTTTTCCATTCAAACACATGTATTCATTTTATCCTTCTAGTCCTTTTGCTACAGGTATCAACACCAGGCATCTACAAAATTGTCATTTTTCAAAACACAGAAACAAAAGATGGAAATGTTCAGTGATGCAAACAAAAAAAAATCAAGCTACAAAGTTTTTGCTCCAACAGTGATGATATGCCTCATCGTCACCTTGCAGCTGAAGCAAGACACAGCTGATGCAACCTGCAGCTTTATTACACTAAGCGGATGGCTTCCTTTTTCTAGTTCTTGGTCACTTCAATATGCAAGCACTTTGTCACTGCTCAGAGATGTGCTGAGGCGATAAACAAATTTGTCAATGAAGTGCCAAAGCAGTAGCCTTTAATAGCTAACCTTTGCTCAGGTAACTGCATGAAGGGGGGACGCGAGGGGGTAGAGGTCAGATCGGCACACATACCAGCCTTTAAACTCTACACCTTCTCCTTCTGTTTAGTGTGCTTGCCGATTCAACATCTGTTCTTCTCTCCTTTTCTGCTTGGTCTTCTTTTCACTCTCTTTTGCTTTCAGTCTTTCAGACCTTCGCCTTGATAATAGGCATTAGAGAAGGGTAGAGGCCCCACGGGAACGTTTCTCTTTTAACACAACTCACCTCACTTTTGCAGGGGCAGACCTCTGCCATAAACACACATACACACACCTCACTGTCCCTTGAAACTGGTCTTTATAGAGTCCTTCTACAGGACTGAAGGGGCCGGGTGTGCACCGCTTCTTTTCTGTGAACAGCCCACGTTTGAGGAAAACAGAACAGAAAATGAAAAAGAAAATAGCTACGGTGTGCTCAATCTAATTCTATCCCCTGGGGTAATATCATGTTGGAACAGGTGATTAATGTGATCATCATTTCAGGTGATACAGAGATTACAGCCAAAGCGCAGGTGTGTGTGTGTGTGTGTGTGTGTCAGCCTTAGCTACATCTTTTACAATTAAATGGCCAACAACTTTAAAATGTTACAGCTTAGGTTTAGTTCTGTCTTTTAGCAGAAAAATAAAGCATTTAGTAGTGACACCTGAGAAATGTACACATTCTTATAAAATTAATTTACCTTGCACAAACCAAAACAACATTAGGACTACTATAGCTGATTTACTTAAGGTAGCCTAACTAGTCTTTAGGGCAGTTTCCCTGAGCCAAAGTAAGCCTAAGCCAAGACTAAAATGATTTCAACTGGTGATTCACCCCAGGCACTGCAATTTAGTGCATAAACTTAATCTATGTCTGGGTAACTAGCACTTTATTCTTTTATGAAAATAAGCACGTGTGTTCGTTTTGCTGTTTGATATAATAACTAAAATATTTTTTTTGCGCTAGAGAACCAAATAAAAGAAAATCAGTTTAAAATCACATGCACAAACTTTTTTTCACGAAAGTCTAACCTCTCAACACAACATATTGGTTCCTTCTTACATTCTTCAAGATGCAATTAGATCTAAATGACAAATGGTAGAACTATCAACTGTACTGCTCTACCCAGCACCAAAAACCCACAAAAACATCAACAGGAAAAAAGGTCAAAGTGCAGTTTTAGTACTGTGTACAATGCATAAAAACATTAAGATGAAAAAATTACCTTTGCTTGTTTCCAATGCTTGCAAGTGATGTTGATGCAAATGCACTGATGCACAAAGGAACTGATATACTGAAATACACCATGAACAAGCAAGCAAATAGATCTAAAAATGCAAGCCTGACTAAGGATCATTGCCCACCTCTTTTCCCATGAGCATTCACGACCAGTAAAACAGTTGGCTGAGCTGACCCCTATTCAAGACCACAAGCTTAAATGCAAAGGGGCTGCAGTACAACCTTCACTCAAACCTCCAGCCGTTAATACAGCAATGCCATCTCTCATGCTAATGAAGTCTCCTTATGGCACTTTAATTATATTTACGCTTTTTCCTTCCCCCCTGCACAAAAATCACTAACTGACTCCATCTCCCCGCCTTCCAGTTGGAGGAGATCTGCTTCAGTCGACAGAATCAGATGGACAGGTGGCCATTCAGCCAGTTGTTGGTTTCTCCAATGACGAAACAGAGGCAGCTCAGGTCTACTGGAAAACCCCCAAATGAAAGACTGCCAGGCCCCTCTATCCTTCTTACACACTTACAACCACACATACACACACACACACACACACACACACACAAACAAATCCACTGTCACCTACTGAGCCTACAGGATTATGGCAGCGTTTATTTGTTCCATGAGGGAAAATTCATATTAGACATTTTCTTTGAAAATACACACCTTCCACAAATATGTTTACACAAGAGAGTAACCCACTGGGTTGTGCTAATAAGTCACAAACTAAAAATATGTTCATCTCACTTGCAATTACATATTCTGTTGATTCAAAGTTCACATTTTGTTGCTGTCGAAAACAAAAACGTGCATCTTAATTTTTGGCATGTTTTGTTTTTTTTTGTCATGTGCAAATGCCAGTCTGGCTTTGTAGATTTAATGATCAATGGACCAATAGAAAAAAATTACAAATTTAAATCTTTTTACATCAGCAAATTAAAAGTTACGTTTTTCCCTTTTTTTTTTTTGAAAGTTGAAGATAACGGGTTTACATAGACGTATACTCATGGTCTAGTAAAAACAAATCACTAACAACTGTAAGCAACTGGACAGTGTTGAAGACCAAAAAGACCATAAAATGAGGGTTATAATGTGTGTGTGTGACAGGAGGAGGGAAACCTTTCTTACAGGACTGAATGTACACTGCTCAAAAAATAAATAAAAAAATAAAGGGAACACTTAAACAGCACAGTGTAACTCCAAGTCAACCACACTTCTGTGAAACCAACCTGTCCAGTTAGGAAGCAACACTGATTGTGAATCAATTTCACCTGATGTTGTGCAAATGGAACAGACAACAGGTAGAAATGAGAGGCAATTAGCAAGACAACCCCTATACAGGAGTGGTTCTGCAGGTGGTGACCACAGACCTTTTCTCTGTTCTCATCCTTTCTGGCTGATGTTTTGGTCACTTTTGCATTTTGTCAGTTCTCTCACCATAGAGGTAGCATGAGGCGATGTCTACAACCCACAGTTGTTGCTCAGGTAGTGCAGCTCATCCAGGATGGCATATTAATGCAAGCTGTGATAAGAAGGTTTGCTGGGTCTGCCAGCACAGTGTCCAGAGCATGAAGCAGATACCAGGAGATAGGCCAGTAGACCAAGAGTCATGGAGGGGGCCATAGGAGGGCAACAACCCAGCAGCAGGACCGCTACCTCCTCCTTTGTGCAAGAGGATTTTGAGTATGATTCCAAATCCAGACCTCCAAGGGGTAATAATTTTAATTTGCATTGATCATTTTATGATATTTTGTTCTTAATGCATTCCACTATGCAATAATTAAAGATTTTCAACTGGAATATTTTATTCATAGAGATCTAGGATGTTATTTTAGTGTTCCCTTTATTTTTTGAGCAGTGTATTTCATGTCCATTACACAGATGCCTGCTCTCTTGTAATCCTGTACCAGCTACAGGACGCTTTCAACACATTGCACATGTAGTTTAGCTTTGTGTGTGAGTGCCTCTATCACAGAAGGCAGCCTCTCGCCATAAGGGAGAGCTTTAATGTCCTCACATGCACTCGCCATTAAATAATCATCCGTCTACAGCGTGCGAGGGGGAAACCAGGAGATAAACAACACTTACTGTTTCTTCTCACGTCTGTATAAGACGTTCAATGGATTAAATAACCCACAATAGCATGACAGAGTCCTAAACAAGGCAGCCAGACGAAGCAGCGGCAACTCTGAGACAAACAAAAGCCACAAGACCAAACGGCCCTACGCTTATTTCAAAATATCACAGCTCTTGTGATGTCTACGTCTTTTCAGCAATGTTTTTTTTTTCCCTATTTGTATTGTGTGTACCGGGCAGAAATGTGTTAGGAGCCATGTGTTATCTGTTTAGCCCTCAACTGCAGGCGTAACCTAACCGACACGGGTTCAAATACAAAAAGCCCCATAACAGCGCAGGGTGGCAACGGTCACTAAAGAAGCTGCTCAACTGGGTAACACACACACACTGTCCTACAACCCCACACTCTACAGTTATATACTCTGTACTTACTATACTATTAATCCTCTACTATTTTAACCCTTTATTCTACACATATGCGCTTTTGTACGCAGCCACACACACAAACCCCCACACCAGCGCCTCGAATACAAACGAGCCCCGGCGCCACACAGAGGCAGTAACTACACACCGACCTGCGGCGGAAAGCTGGACCGCGATACCTCATTAACATCCCGGCAGCCCACTTCTAAACCCCTGTGTCCGCAGCGAGCAACAGCGACGCTGAATCTCAGACTTACCCTGTCACAACAGGCGCCATCTTCCACAAACTCTCACCAAAACTCCAACGCTCGCGAGACCCTGTCCTCCCAGAAGCAGCTCGCCGCCGAGACAACAGAAGCAGACTGGAGATGAAGGGGCAAGGGAGAAGGAGAGAAAGGGGGCGGGTGAGTGACGAGGACGAAGGAAAGGAGGGGGGGATGGAGGAGGTGGTGGTAGTGGCGGTAGTGGTGAAGGGAGACAAGGGGGCGGGGGTAGAGAGAGTGAGAGAAAAGAGCAGACGCCACAACAACAGGCGTGGGAAACTTCTCACCTCTCGCGAGAGTTGGAAAACTCTCACCATAGAAGAGACTGGAGCCTCTCTTAAAATGTCGCGAGAGCAGCGCCTCAACTGCTTTGCGCTGTTGTAGTGCACGGCGCTGAAGCTGTAAGGCTGTTCCCACACAGACTACGGGTTTGGCGAAAGAAACATCGACAAATAGTTAAGAGGGACACCGAAATTCCACAGCTGGTCAAATTTGTATGTGTATATATATATATATATATATATATATATATATATATATATATATATATATATAATATGTACGTCACCAAAGTGTCCTCTAGAATGGCAAAAGTGTTCTTTTTGTTGTTGATAATCTGTCTTAATGAGTACATGTCTTAATTGTACATGATGAAGTGCCCAGGTAGGTGCCCTTTGGTACGCTGCTCTTAACCTAGCACTTTATAAACCACATACATATTATTAAATAAAATAAGACTCTCAAACATGTCAGAAACATTTAAACTGCTTTAATCGACATAAAATCTGAAATTATCCATGAAAACTATATTTCCACAGGACACCAGACAGGAATTATACATTCATATATTAAATATAATATACAAGAATGCTATATAGAAGAAAATTCAATGTATTATTTAGGTACTGTTGAAATATTTACTGTATCATGTTTCAAAATATTTCTCCTCACATTTGCTATCCCTCTACTACACCATCTGAGCACTATAGTTGGTTTGGTATTCATGGCTCAGTTGTATGATCCAGTTTGGAAGATTAACTGGCAACCTGACTCTGCAGATTTTCTACAATGCTGTTCCTGACACTCACAGCACTCCGGTGCAGATGTGATGAGACTAAGCACATCAGGTATAAATCCTCATGTCTCCGATCTGGAGCTGCATTATTCATTTTTTATTACTGCTCTATAAGTCTGCCAGAACAAGCTAAGGAGAGAGTGAGGGAGGGAAAGGGGGAAGGTGAGAGAGATAAGGGAGGAGTGACAGAGAGTGAAAGTGAGTGCTATAGGGAATGGCAGAGTGTGATGGAGAGTGAAGAGGACTGGACGCAGGCTTGCTGACCTCAAAGTCTGGAAGAAGGGGAGAACCTCAACTTCTTGAAGTCATTTTTCCACTCTTTTTTTTCCCCTCTTTTTTTACGATCTGAGGAAGACCTCCAGTTACTTGCAGTTTTATAGGAAGCATAAAATTTCCCAAATCTTTCACAGATGAAACCAGTAAAAGACTATGCAAGCATATTCACTATAAGGGCCTCAAAAAAAGAAGCTCAACCATGGCAGCGTTTGTGTATGTACAGTTTTGAAATGGGGCTGAGTTCCAGAGTTTGACTATTGTATTTAATCTTTGACCCCAGATTGTTGTAAAACTAATAACATTTTTTATGGATACTCACAGACATGATTTAAAGTTTCCTCCCAAGTTCCTTCCTAACTCCCCTCATCGTCCTACGCACACCATAGGGTATTCAGCTAGTGTGTTGGAAAACTGTTGGAGATTTAGCCAAATAGCATCATCAGTATCAGCCATTACTCTTAATGCCATAAGCTGTAGATTTTTTTGTGTGTTTTGTTTAACTTGAAGTATCCACTCTCTTGGTTTATCTCTTTTGGTATTATCCCTAATTCCTTATGACTGAATTATACCTGGCTTTTCCTCTTTCCCGCTCTCCTTTATATTCTCTTGTCCTCTCTCAGGTTTAAAACGATTATTTTTAATGGAGGCGACCCATCCCAGGAGCTCAATAAAGGTAGTGTGCACTGCCAATTCAAGCAATCATGACTAAGCCACGAGTGTGCCGCTTGTAAATCCACTCGCTTTGACTGCCTGTGTATTTGGCCAAGAGACGGAAGGATTGGGTTCAGTTCACCAGCTCTGATTCTGTGCTCCAAACAGATGTGATTTTGTCGTTCTGACCCCACCAATGCGGGCGGTAAGCTAGTAGCTTGCAGCTTCTTATATGCTGGCTGCCTGTCATGGCTTTTTAATAAGGCTGTTCATTTCATTTATTACATATTTATCATAATGGAAACAGGCCTCTGGGTAGTCAGAGAAAAAATGGAAACGTGGAAAAGTGAAAAAAGAGAACACAGCGCATCACACTGAAGCAGGATTCCCATAATGAGGAAGGAACATCTCGTTAACACACTGAAGAGCTTTAAAGTTATAGTGTTGTGTTGAGAGATGATGTAAATCTTGGACAGGTAGACATGTTTATCTGCAATGAGTGTGTGATACTCTCTGAGGTTGTTAAAATTATAAATACAGCACGGAACAGTTCAATATTTCCTGCATTTCTATTGCTGAAGAGATTTCAAATGAAGTTTGAATGCTTTCTTTTAAACTCCCTTTCAACTTAATGAGAAACTGTAGTGCTAAATTCAGCTTTGAGTGCATTATTATTTTCAAGTGCTTTTTAGTTTGCATGCATGTGAAATGTTACTCTGTTATAGATTCAATGCCATTTCTAACCTGCATAGTTTTGATTAAGTACAGTGAAAGTGAAAATGCACACTCATTGGATAATGTGGTTGGATACAGAAAATGTCCTCAGCATTAAAACCATCTGTGCAGTAAGCACACACACACACACACACACACACACAATAAGGGTAGTGAGCATACTTGCCCGGAGCAGATGGCAGCCCCATCCACAGTGCCTGTGGAGCAGTTGGAGGTTAGGTACCTTGCACAAGGGCACTTCCATTTTTTTTCTGTCAGCTTTGATCACGCGGCTAGTTCCCTAAAGTCAAGCCAATGGCTGCCCACTAAGTGGTCCAGCTCAGTAAGGTAATCATTATGTACCATGTCTAAACTTCAAACTTAAATGAGGTCATATTGGGATTTTTCTATGCCTGCACAGTGGCTTGGTGGTTAGCACGCTTGACTTTCAGTGTTGGGGTCTTGTGCTTGAGTTGGATGATTTGGTTGGATCATCCATGTTCCCCCCGTGTCTGTGTGAATTTCCTCTGGCATCTCCAGTTTCCTCCCACAGTACAAAAACATGGAGGTCAGGTGAATTAGGTACTCTAAATTGTCGTGTTGTGAGTGTGTGTGCCCAGGGATATATTGGCACCATTGGGTAGGGGGACGTACCTTGACTTAGACCAGGATTAATTGCCTAAGAGGATGGATGGTTGGGATTTTTTCTAATGTTTTGTAAAGATTGTCCAACTTTGCTTTAGAACAGTCTGCACATACATGCAGCACCACTAGAGTTTGTGAATCTGCATATACATGACCTGACATGTCTTCTCAGATCTAAAACTAGACAAAGAAAACTAATATCCTTCTCATTTACTGAGCAAAATGATCCCACTTTATGTGTCTTTGTTGGAAAAGAAACTATGTGAATCTATAAGAGTATTATGTCATATAAAGGGGTAATTGAAGTCAGGTGTTTCAGTCAATGGGATGACAATCAGGATTGAGTTTAACATCAAAGTCTGGTCTTGACCACACAATTTCAGGAAGCACGTCACACCAGCTACTGAAATCAAAAGTTCAACAAATTTGGTTTGCTCTAGTTTTAAGACTTTGATGAAGATATAATTACATTTCAGGTCAAAGTGATTCAAATATAGAGACAATTCTAAAGGGTTCACAAGCTTGTACTAGTGGTAATTCAATGTTGATCACATAATGTTGACATATATGTGAATCAGAGCCTCCATTCATCACAAGATGACACTGACATTTTGGTGGGCTTAGGTTAGAATAATTTCAGTAGCTTAGCTTTCTTTGTATGTGTTTAAGGGGGAAACCCAGGGGAACAATTGGACTGAGAGAAGAGGAACTAAGAATTTAGGGGACAATGCAGTTACCTTCACTGGATCTCCATATCTGAAGATTCACACTTACAGTTTTTTTGCCTCAAATAACACAAACAAGAATATCTCGTTGACCACTGTCATTATGTTTGATCTCTTGTTAACTGGTGCTTTGTTTCTTGTTAATGGCTTGACTTATGAATGTTTTTAAGAAAATAATGAATTCTGTTGACTTGATATAAATGTGTACATGAATAAAATAAATTTCACTGAACTAAAACAATATTTGATATAGGTATTGGTATTGATATCCCTGTTTTTCAGTGCAAGAAATGGGACTCCGGAAGTCTGTATTTTCTTTTAAATATGTAGTTAACACACAATATAATGTCAATTCATTCATGGTGCCACAGTGTAATACCCATAAACTAGTGAATTAATCAAGTGTTCTGCTTCTTTTCATGAAGCCTAAAGTAGTTGGTTTCTTGTCCTACTTACAGCAGATGAAACTCAATTCATGCAGAGAGGTTTTAATCATGGCAGTTTCTTTTGGAGACACTAGTCTCCGGCATTCTATGTGGAAAACAGTTGAACAAAAATATGAGTGTGGTCTGGGCTTCTCTCTCTCTCTCTCCCTCTCCCTCTCCCTCTCTCTCGTGCAGCACCTCGGAGAGTTCAGCCCTAGCCCTGGGCAGCTCACGCTGATGCAAAAAGCAGTGCTTCAGCTGAGGGGCCAAACACGAGTTCCCCAAAAATAATGTGGCAAAGGACAGATATGTAAGATTTGGAGTCAGATTTTCTTTGCTTGGTCAAGTGGAGAAGATAGCAAGTACATAGTATTGCCGAGAGGAAAAAGTCATAGGGTTTATTCCCAGTTGTAGCTAATAATAATCCATTATACAGTTTGTGCACCTTTGTTAAATGCCAGGATTTTGTGATAAAAAAATCAAACCATGATGAATAATTTCAGAACATTTTTCACCTTTATTGTCACATATAATCTGTACAATTCCACTGAAAACTAAATTGAAATCTTTTAGGGTGGAAAAGTAAAAATAAAGAATTTAAATAATGTGATTGCTTAAATACAGTCTCACTTAAACTAATATTTTGTTGAAGTGCCGTTTGAATTTAAGACAGTATTTAGGTTTTATGGGTAGGAGTTTATCAGCATGGCATTTCTTGACTTGGCAATCCTTGCCTACTCTTCCATACCAAAGTTCTCCAAATCTGTCAGATTGTGAGGGCATCCACCTTGACTAAAGCCCCAGTTCCAACTGTAGAAAAACATCCCCAAAGCACAATGCTGCCTACACCATGCTTCACTGAGTTTATGGTGTCTTTTTTGTGATGCACAGTGTTCAAACATACCTATAGGAATTATGGCCAAAATGTTCAACCTTGGTTTCATCAGACCATAATGTGTTTTTTGGCATGTTGTTGGCAAAACATAGCCAAGCTTGGATGTTTTTCTTTGTAAGAAAATGCTTCTGTCTTGCCACCCTACCCCACATCCCAGACATATGAAGAATATATGAGATTTTCGCAAGTACTTTTGCTGTCAGCTTTTTGGCAGCCTCCTGGGCCAGTTTTATTTTTGTCTTTTCACCATTTTTGGAGGGAAGTCGAGTTATTGGTAATGTCACTGTTGGGCCAAATTTTGTCCACTTCTTGATGACCATCTTCACAATCTAATGCTTTGGGAATGTTTTGCCCCTTTCTCCTGACTGATGCCTTAACAATGATATCCCTTTAATGCTTTATAAGCTCTTTGTGAACCATGGCTTTTACTGTAAGTTGCAACTGATTAAATATAAAAAATCATACTAGAACAACTGAACTTTATATGGGTTTAATGACTTTAAATGATGACAGTTGTGTATTAACTATTACATAGCATTTTTTAGTTAATTCTGAACACAGACATACCCCCCATTACAAGAGGGTGTCCATATTTATGTAACCATATTATTTTTGTTTTTTATTTTTATTTTTCCCCTCTAAACAATATCAGTCTGATTTTCAATATAATTTTACAGATTATAGGTCATATTAAAGATTTAAAAAGTTCTGAAATTATTAATCTTGGTCTGATTTTTTAAATCACAAAAAATGGCATTTTAACTGGGGTGCCCAAATGTTTACGTGCCATTGTATATTGATGATATTGTAACTCTGAAACAGTTACTTCCATATAAAGCAAATGAGACAACAATATTAGACCTAGTTTTTTTATTTATTGAGGAAAGTGGTCCAGTATTACATGACAGTAAGTGGCAAAAGTATGTTTGCTTATTATTATAAATATTTCCTTAATTTATGAGAAAAAAAAATATTACAATAAATATTTTTGTCTAACTGGGTTCTCTTTATCTACTTTAGAACTTGTGTGAAAATCTGGTGAAATTTTAGACCAAATTTATGCATAAATATAAAAAAATTCTAAATGTTTCAAGACAATGATACTGTGGGGGTAGTGGTTTGTGTGTTGTTGTTCATTTGCATGTCCCATAAGCTTTTAAGTAGCCTCTAATTGTCTATCTTTCCATAACTATTCTGCCTTAGCACTGTCATTATGCATAATAGTTATATATGTGTGATATTTCCTAGTGAGTGTGGCAAATAATTGTTACCTTTCTAGTTATTTGCAGCTTTCAGGTTATGGTCACCCCCTGCCAAGATAGAGTCTGTTGGGTGCTAGTGCTAGACATGCCACCAGCCACATCCTACAGTGCAGTAGGAATGAACGGGCCAATAAAAGAATAATGCATGTTTTCTGAGACACTGGCCTTGCCTCACCTTTGCTGATGTGACAATATGATAATCATGGTATCAACACTAGTGTGTTTACCATATAATCTACATACAGACTGCGTTGTGAAATAAGAGACAATATAGTCTTTAATGTTGAAGTTTTGTTTAATATTTTACCACACCCCTCATCTCCCTTTAATGTATTATTTACACACTTTAATGTATTATTGTAATTAACACAGACGACCACAACCCACCACAATCATTGTTCAGCCTTGCCATTATGTTTGCATGCAGAATTTTAGTCCAAATATAATTTATCAGGTTTTCTTGGAAATGTGAGTATGTATTTTGAGCATTAAACTCTTCTTGCCTTTGCATCCACCTCTGTGGTGTACATTGCTACAGTCTGCACTCCTGGTAGAGAACATGTTCAGATTGTTAAGTAAAGACTATGTCCCTGTCAAAGGAAGATATGTGGCCTCTCTGTTTCCTGTTCTTACCACCCCTCTTTTCCACAAAGTGACCTGTCTGACTTACACTTCCATCTACAGTATATGTGGTGTGGCTTAAACACCACTCAGTATGATCTGTAGCCCAGATCTCTGTCACCTTGTTCTTCATTAATGACAACTTAGCTAGAAAGAAAAACATGTACAAAAACAAAAACAAAGGTCTAATTAGTGCCAAGTAGTCAAAACCAATATGGTTGGTTATACTAGCCGACCAGACCAGTCTAAGTCATCTAAAAGTTCCAAAACACAGCATATGATGTTTTCTTCTTGCACCTGCCACATGGGCACTCAAGTTTTTCATAATCATAGTCATTTTGATATGTGTGCAATTTAGAAACTGAAACCTCTTCATATAATGGTTTCAGCTGAAGAGCTAAAGACTTATCTTAATATTATTATTTTAATAACCAGCATTCTTAATTTTACACAACTGAAAAGGCCACAGTGTACAGAATGCTTCTACATCAAGTTATTACTTTAGATACAGTAACAGAGACACATCAAAGATACTGTGTGGATGAATGGATGAATCTAAGACAGCAGCATTCATGAAAAAAAGTTCAGTGTTGTTTATAACTTAAGTCAAAAGATAAACTGACATTTTATATTCATTACACATAAAATTATATTTCAATCTTTGTTTTTTTTTTGTTTTATTGTTGATCAGTTTGACTTTTAGCTCATGAAACTCATCCATCCATCCATCCATCCATGCATTATCTTCTGCTTAGTCCACCACCCCTTCACCAGGTGCAGGGCAGGGCATCACAATACCCTAGGTAAACCCAGAACAGGCTGCCAAACCATGGCTGGGCACACACACAAACACACTCATGGACAATTTAGAGTACCCAATTCACCTGACCTCCATGATTTTGGACTTTGGAAGGATCGAGAAACTCAGAATCCCAGAATTTCAAACTGTTGGAAGAAGAGCGTAAACAAATCATGTGTAAATTACTATTCAAACAGTATCAACATTAAAACCAAAAAAGGTTTGAAATATGTCTGTTTATGTGTAATAAATATAAGATAGATGACAGTTTATCTTTTTTTTAAATGAAATAATAAACAAAAAATTACCTACATTTTGGAGATGCTCTATTACAGGGGTGTCCAAATCCAGTCCTGGAGGGCTCCAGTTTGGTGATTTTCCTGATCAAACACACCTGATTCAGCTCAGCAGGTAATGAACATGTTTAATTGTAGTGTCAGAGCAGAGAAATCACCCAAATGTGCAGGAATCCAGCCCTCCAGGGCTGGAGTTGGACACATCTGCACTAGTATTTCATTTGGGCTGTAATGTACTGATAGGTCACCCAATAGTAAAAAGAGTAAAAAACCGAGAAAAGAATGAGTCAACTCAAGTCTTCATGATGCTGCAGATTGATGATTTAAAGGTCAATAAATTTTCGTAAAGGGATTGCTTTTTAAAGTACTTTTAAAACATCACTATTAATCAGATTTACAATACTTAGTAAAAGGATTATTTACATCATCTCTGTCATGTTGAGCTTAAAGTTTAACATCAGCAAGTGTGGAGTGACTACACGTTCAGGTAATCAACATTCAAACAAAGTGGAACCCTACAAAAAGAAAACTAAAGTGGACCAAATATATATCCATGTGGGACTCAATTCCTGCCAAATTGTTCAAGCTCTTTTAGAAAAACCCAACAAACTGTGGATTATAGTGTCAAATGTTGCATCCAAAAGTACAAGAACAGAAATAGTCTCAGGCCATTCATCATGTTCCCTTATCCACTAATATTTTAGCCCATGGCATTAGCTATCTTGAAAACATTATAAAACAACCCACATTGTGTCCCATGATAAAAGCCACAGGGATTTCATACTTTAACACATTTTCAGTGTCTGAGTGGGTGAAGAGTAGTCATTACTGGGGATTTCATGTCTATGGATGACAAACTGAATTACTAAAAACAAAACCAAGCATTCAACGGCATTCATGTGCAGATATCAGTGGTATTTCTTAGTTTTTACCCTGTAATACAGTACATTTAACTTGACCTTTTAATGGAATTTTCCTTTTTCATACCACTTGTTCCAAAGAGGACTTGAAAGTGATCAATTTGATACATTTGCCATCAATGACAAATCAAACTATTATGCAGAAGGAACAAACACACACACACACACACACTTACAAACCTCAGAATTCTGTGGTCAATGCATTTCTTCTTTTTCACTTCTTATGTTTCCAGCAAACATGTAGATTTCTGGCCCAAAACTGTATTGGGGGAATTGAATCAAATCACATGCGGTAGCTTGTACATTAAGAGTGATTTTTTGTAACATCATCTTTCATATGCATTCATGGATCTCAATATAGCTGTTTCCAATCACACTGGTTTATATCTTAAACCCCCGTGAACGTAATTTTGTTTGTCATCAAGATGTGGTTGGAACATCAGCATTCACATTTCAGGATTTCATGGAGTACTGTGGTCAGTCCATGTCTTTATGAGGTTATGTTTAGAGCAGGACAAAAAAAACAGCTTTTTGAAAAAATAAGCCAAAGAATTGGGATGCAGATCAAGTAAAAAATATATAGACATTTTCCAAGAAACCAGGACTTTTCATCTACAGTAGAAAGTCAAGAGTCAAGAACAACTTTACTATCAACCAGCCTATATACAAGTACACAATGGAATGAAACCATTTCCCTCCGGGGCCAGTTTACTGGACCATACACACCCACAACTGAGACAGAGACCATGAAGAGTATGTCTTCAGTACATTCAGTTAGTTAACATAATTGTTCCAGAATGTGTTGTCATGAACTGATTTGTACTTGTTTTGACTCCACCTTCCTGTTTTGCATTGCATTGCATTGTGGAACAATAGTGTCCATCATCACCACATTCAATAATGCTCTGATTGTAAGCACACCTGCTTTCTTATTGTAGCCAGCTTTGACAGTTGTCAGTACAGAGTTCCAAAAGTATGGAAACTCTCATATAAAACAAAAATGGTTTGGCAGACCGTGATGCAGTTTTAGACTCAAACTGTAGGGAAAGAGGAAAACCTGTTAGACCATGTCAACAACATGGCAGCTATTCTGAATCCCGCTTTCTTAGATTCAAAGTTTTATAAATGGGAAGGTATGTGTGTGACACAGCAATCTGGTAAAGAATTTCACCAGAAAAATAACATAACATTAGGCGTTATGTTAAATATCACTTTATTCTTATGTAAAACAGCGATTTCCCATGAAACCAGAAAATGGACTACATGTTATAGGTTAATATGTTACAGAATATGATTGATATGCTGTCAAACATGTTTGAGTGCTAAGGCTGTTTCTCCCACTCCTGGTGAACTTTCAACAATTCCGTCTTTAAGTTGAACAACACTCTGTATCTTCACAGAGTAAACGACTACCTTGACATGAGCCCACAGATAAAAATCCAGTGAGGTTAAATCAGGAGAATGTGGTGACCCTTACAACCGATCCAGTTTGAGGGGACACTTTAAATCTAGATCATTACAGACATCTCCATCTTCACAGTCTGTACAGTACACACTGTATACTTTAAACAATTATTAGACAAATAATACAAAATAATGTGTTTAGTGTTCAGTTTGGACACTTGTTTGCATGGTTCAGTGAAAGTAAACAAGCCCATGCAACTAAACAGCACTACAATGATTACACAACATTGCAAAATAGGTTCACATCCTTATAACAGATACAATAACAATACGATACTTAGGGGAAAGTCAGTGTGGTACAACAATACATTCTGTACTTTAATGAGTAGCATGAAGTTTGCAGACAGGAGTAGACTGACTATACAAATTCAATGTGAAGTGTAAACTGATCAGTTGTCTCAAAGGATGAGCAAGATAATTGAAAGTTTCTGAAATAAGGATCTGACTGCTTGCCTTCATGCCAGCTATTGATGCTTCCTAATGAAACACTTCAAACATTGAGGAATAAAGATGGGGGAGGATTAGTGAAAGACATGACTGCTTATCCAAACAGCTCAGTCATGAATCACGCTATCTTGTGCTACACTAGATACTCTATTATCAGTATTTACGCCGTCACTTCACTCTTCTGCAAATTTCAGCAGGAAGTATTTGAGCACTGTGCTCCACTCCCTGCCATTTACTGTGCTTTTGAGCGTGTTGGGAATTGGAAGCTGGGCCTATTTAAGTGTCGCACCATGCTGTGCAGCACACCGCTGACTTTAACAGCACACTGACAGCATAATCACAGACTGTGCAGAGGGGATGGAACTGACGTTTTACGAGCCATCATTAAAAATATGCACCATCCGATTTTTTATTCTACACCGTAAAGACGACTGACTTTTCCGTCAGTGGAAAAGCCCACTGTGAAGCTGTGTGTAAAACCATTTAAGAATGATGTACAGTGCAGTCTCATCTTAAATGTCCCGGAATTGGTTTGATGTAATAACAAAGGCTCAAACAACCATGATCAACAGCTACAGCTTATATCACTGGCATGACTATATTGTCTGCTTTCATAGGCATCACTTTTGAGATGTGAGTCAGGAATCTTATTACACAGAATGAAATAAGACAGATTTTATGTTATTCATAAGGGCTGTCAATGTGAACATGGTAAAACTCTGTTTCATGTGATACATGTGAGGGTTTATTGTTTTAACGTTTGGCCACTAGATACAGGTTGACCAGTTACAAGTTTACAGCAATCTGCTCAAATTGAAAAATGTTGATTGCTGCAACTGTTTTTTTAAATATCGTTTTAATTATAAACTACTTCCAGATGCCTCGCTTCAAAAAAGACTGTGTGCAGCTATTGCCAGCGTGAATTTGTAGTTGAGGAGTTGGAGCATAAACCTAATTATTTTCTCACGTGAGACTATTGGAGACTATGGGTGTTGCCCATGTATAAATCTGTTAAATTTGACAAAAATGTATGTATTTATTATATGAAACACTATTAACATCAACAGCCTAGTCATTATATTTATACACTACATACTATATAATATATATACAGTGTATTTATCCATCTATCCATCCATCCATAATCTTCTGCTTATCCATGTCTGGATCACAGGGGTAACAACCTAAGCAAAATAGACCAGGCATCCCTCTCCCGAGCCACCTCTTCTAGCTCATATGGGAGCTCCAAGGTTTTCCCAGGCCAGCTGAAAGATATAATCTCTCCATCATGTCCTGGGTCTTCCTCGGGGTCTCCTCCCAACTGGACATGCCCAGAACACTTCACCCAGGAGGCGTCCAAGAGGCATCCTTACCAGGTGCCCGAACCACCTCAACCACCTCACCTCATCATTGAGGAGCAGAGGCTCTACTCTGAGCCTGTCCCAGATGTCCAAACTCTTCTCCCTATCTCTAAGGGAGAGCCCATTCAAAGCTGAGCTGCATTCAAAAATCACATCAAAAATTTATGTTAATAAAAAGAAATCACAGTTTGATCCAACTTGTGATGTGACTCAGTAATGTGTACAACCCCCATGTGCCTTTAGGTACTCTTGACAATGTCTAGGCAGCTCCTGATGAGGTGGTCAATGGAGTCCTGGGGGATCTCCGTCCTGACCTGGATCACAGCATCTGTGAGCTCTTGGACAGTCTGTGGTGCTACTTGCACTGATACGTAATGTTCCAGAGGTTCTCAGATTAAGGTCTGGGGGACATGATTGCAAGTCAGTGCCATCACTGACTCACCTCCAAAACGGTCATGTGGATGATGTTGCAGGCAGCATAATGTTCACCACCGCACCTCCAGACCTCTGTGTCCAGTGTGAACCTGCTCAAATCTGTGAAGAGAACATGGCAGCAGTGGTGGACCTCCTTAAGCTACATGGTTCTGAAACATGCACACCAGTACACCACTGAAAGTTATTTTGTATTCCTTCTGTTCCTCCTTACATAAAGGAGTAGATACTGGTCCTACTCTTCAGTTGATGGTCTTCTACAACCTTGTGCGGCGCTTCTCGTGTCCTGGCATCTCCTCCATGTGTACAGACCTTCCTGTGACAGCATGTATGAATGTGCCATCCTGGAGGAGGTGAAGTACCTGTACAACCTGAATGAGCTGCAGGTACAGCCTCATGCTACCAGCAGTGACAAGGACAATAGCAAAACACAAAACTAGAGAAGAATCATTCAGAAAGGATGAGGAGATAACTGTCTGTGGCCCCCACCTGTAAACCAGTCCCTTTTGGGATTGTCTTGCTGTTTCCTCTCCTGAGCACCTGTTGTCACTTTAATTTGCACCAAAACAGATGAAACTGATTCACAATTGTTTGTTTATGCTAATTTGACAGATTAATAACCCTGAAGTGTCATTGATTTGATGTTATACTGAGATTATAAGATGTTCCTGTAATTTTGTGAGTGCATTTTCAAGTGATGTTATTCTTATTTTGTAAAGTAACTATATTTTAGGATTTTTGCTGTACTTTATAAACTTTGTTGATTCAAGCCCTTGTGATCATTCTTGCTTCTCCATAATCTTTTATCAAAGTGCTGTGGCTTCTGGCATCTTTAGATGCCTTATGATGTTTACTCATGTCAAAACAAATTAATTACCAGTAATACTGTGGCATGGTTCCTGCTCCAGTCACCAGCCTGACCTGTTATCAAATGAGAAAACTGAGTCCGTTCCCAGTCATACAATCAAATCCTAAATAAACTCATGTCTTTCCAAGGACTGTTTCCCATCCAAAAGTCCTGTTTCACTGTGAAATATGTCACTTTAAGGAAGGAAAATTGGTTCCAGTGCTGAATCACTTAGACTTTGAATGAAATGTGTGTCCTGACCAAAACAAATACCTCGTACATGTAAAACTGAATCTGATTCCTGTAATCTTTCAGTAGTTTGACTTCCACAGAAATCTCATGATCTTCTTTGGGTTTCTGCAGAGTGAGTGGAATAGCTGCTGATTGGGTGGTTGATCTCTTCTCTGTCTATTGTTTTGGAGAGGTTTTGCAGGGGTGGTGTGAAATTGTCGACAGCAGCAGAATTTCTTCATGTGGGAGCGTGGGGGATGAAACCTCAGCCAAAGGGACACGTCACAAAACCTTGACCCAGATCATTCACAACACACACATATACAAACTGTTACTGCCTGGAAAACTAAACCTAAGACATGAAGGAAGATAAAGCCCTCTCACATTTGTCTACCGGAACAAAAAAACACCAACTACTGAATACAAGCCAAGATCTTTAATGAACTTGAATTAACTATGGCAGCATTATGTGTACAGTACTGTGCAGGCACCTGAGAATATATTTAATAATATAATGAACATATATAACATTATTACAATAATTAGTGATTATAGTCACATGCAGAAGTTTGAACACTCCTCTTCAAATGAGATTTTGTTGATTTTCTAAATTAACACAACCTCTACAGAGCATACTTCTCAAAATTTGATGCACACACTCTTTATTTACTTAGCATATTGAGGTTAAGTAAAAATAATAAATAAAAAATCATGTAAACTCTATGATTTCCACTGGATTAAATTCTGAAAATAAATACTGTAGAAGCTGTGCAATAAAATGTGCTGAAAATATTTTCATTTGTTTCCTGTAGAGGTGGAAATTATTTTTACTTAAAAAATCAAAAAACATGCAGCTTCACCAGAGGTGCTCAAACCTTTACAGAACTAATGTGAATATGTTGCTTTAACCACTTCCAAAACCTCTTCTCGAATCTTTCTGCCATTATTTACAGTTTTCAATCAAATCCTGATTTGGTTCATCAAAAATTAATGATGTTAAATCAAGTCTGTTGAATTGAATTCAAATCATCCTGAGAGCATAAATGAGAACACCTGGAAATGTATTCTTAAGACTGGCTCATAACATCAGTTTATTTTCTCAAAACAACAAAGTTTTATTGTTTTTATTGTTTTATTTATTGTTTTATTTGGATCCCCATTAGCTGCTATTGAAGTAGCAGCTATTCTTCCTGGGGTCCCATAGACATAACATACATAACAATCACACATAAACCATAATTACAAACCTACACACATTTATAAATAAAAGAAAAGAAAAGAAAAGAAAAAAGAATAATAACAATAACAATAACAATAATAATAATAATAATAATAGTCATTAGCATAATAGTAACAATAACAACAACAACAACAACAACAATAATAATAATAATAATAATAACAATAAACAAAGTATTTCTATTACCTCATACCCTGCACTCTGCATGTACTTGACCAGGAAGTACCTAAGTATTCAGATAGTCTCTAGATCTATCAGGTAGTATTTTTTAAATTTGCTTTTTAAATTTTGTTTTACTGTCAATCTTAAGCAATTGAGCCAGCAAGGAATACCATTCTTTAATTGCTCTGTAAATGACTGTTCTACACTGGTAATTGGTTTTTGCTCTTGGTATTTCTTAGTACATTTTACTCTGTTTATACCTATTTATTTACATTGTATGCAAACTTTGATTTTAAAAGACATTGTTTTTTATTTTCTACATGAAATCAAGTGAGACACATTCTCTACACATTGCACATTATTGCACAATTTCTGTTCAAACAAACCATCATCATGTTTTAAATTGCATTCTTAAGTGTGATAACTTATTATGACTTAATAAAAAATAAAAAAACCTTCATTTGAGCAGTGGGTTCTTCAGTATTCCAAAAGATTGTATGTGTATGTAATGATATATGGTGTTTTAACAAGCAAAATGAACACATTCCCAAGATAACTGGTTTTAAATCATGTAAGTAGGTGTTTTTGTACAGTACTGTAAAGCATATGTATGAATATCTGGATTCACACTGCCAGACTTTTATAGCTGGTCATGACCAGACTCCACCAATCAACAGGATCATTATCACTTAATGAGTTGGTTCAACCTTCTAACCAAATACAAGCTGCAAGAAGAGAAAGAGAGCAAGAGTGGAAAATAATAAAGGAGAGAAAAGAATCTCTGACCATACAAACACAGAAAAATGTCCGGTTTTCCTTATTCCCTTCAGACTCCTCTTTCTCTGATTACACGCACACACACACACACACACACACACACTGCTGTGACAGTGTAGAGATCGTGACCTTGCTGTTGGACAGGGTGAGTGGTGGTGGTGCTGATTATGAGGGGCCGGGGGCTGGGTGTCCCGGCTCTGAAGGGGGTTTTTGGCAACAGCCCCAGTGATCCTAAAGAGGCCCCGGAAACATCACAACACAACGCACACAGCAAGGGGGAAAAGATTTAACCATAGGTGTTATTCTGCTACACATTACACCAGCTCTCCACATTATGTGTGTGAATCCTTCAAATTTGTCTTAACATTTGTTAAACACAAGCTCAAACAATAACATATGACAAACTATAGCATGTCATTATTTATTTAACAAAAAACTAGGCCAAAATGCAGAAGTAGTGTGTGAAAAATAAAGTGCATCCTTACTGTTTCCAAAGGAATTAAAAGGGTAAATAGCAGCCATGTCCTGATGATCAAATGTTCTGGATTAGATGATCATCAGCAAGTGTGACCACCTAAATAAAAGCTGAGGTTTTGGGAGTTTAGTGGTCTGGAGCATTTAGGCATTTAACACAACGTCAAAGAGGAAAGACATTAGCAATGATCTTAGAGAAGCATCTGTTACTGCCCATCATTTAACTACTACTGCATACCAAAGTATTCTAGAGTCAAATGTTAGCCCATCTATCAGACAGATACAGGTTGGTCAAAATTGGGTCATGAAATAGAACAATGACCTCAAGCACACCAGCAAATCTACCAGAGGTTGGCTGCGCTTTCACAAAGAGCTTCAACATTTTGGTTTCATTTTTGTTATATAAATAATGACGTCTGGGCCAGGACGGCTTGCCATCATTGATAGAACAATGAATTCTGAATTATATCAGAGAATTTTAAAGGAAAATGTCAGGACATCTGTCCATGAACTGAATCTGAAGACAATGTGGGTCATGCAGCACACAATTACCTAATGCACATAAGTTGTTCTACCAAAGAATGTTAAAGAAGAATCAAGTTCATGTTTTCGAATGGCCAAGTCAAAGGCCTGACCTGAATCCAACCGAAATGTTGTGAAAGGACCTGAAGCAGTTAGTACATGGGAGGGAACTCCCTATCATAACAGAGTTTTGTATGGAGAAATGGGGTAAAATTCCTCCAAGCTAATGTGGAGGACTGATAAACAGTTACTGGAAATGTTTAGTTGCAGTTATTACTGCAGAAGGGGGTCACACCAGATACTGAAAGCAAAGGTTCACATACTTTTGCCACTCAGTCACGTGCAATATTGGATCATTTTTTCAATTTTCCTTTCCTAATATTTTTGTCTTAGTAGTTTGACTTGATTCTACTTTTAGCACACTGTGTTCAGGAGCATGCCTAGGCTATAGCTCTGGGTCTTTTTTAAATAGCCCCGGATCTTTTGTCATACCAAATTTGATTTATTTAGGCAAACTTTAAACACAATCATTGTAAAATAATAACCACACAATAATGAATTCATTATCTTGACTCAAAGGGGTAAAATGTGCTGTCAACTTGTCATGCTGCCCTGCCCAGCTTGTTCTCTCTCTCTCTCTCTCTCGCTTGCTTTCTCTCTATTCTTTGTTCGTTTGTCTTTGTACTGGTTCTTTTCCAACACACTGTAATCATCACAGAACTCCATTCCCCAGTATGCACCATGGCAGTCTCCAGCTGTTCCCACCAACAGTCTAATCATTGAAACTTTTCTCTCATTAGTAGAGACCTATATATGCTTATCCAAACATGGCATCTTTGCTAAGTATTAGTTTCCTTACCCACTTTTTCCTCTGATTTTGCCTTGATTTTTGCCTGATTTTGCCTTCTCGTGTTTAGACCTTTTTGACCATGTCTTTGTCTCAGTCCACTGTAGCATTTACCCTTAACTGGCATCCTAGATATGTTAGCGATTAGCCTTAACTGGAATGCTAGCTGTGTTAGCCTATAGTGGCATCCTAGCTATGTTTGCCTTAAGTGGCATTGTAATTGTGTTAGCCTTTAGCCATACTGGACATCATAGATTACTTGTTCTTAGTTTGTACTATAACCTTAGAGTAGCCGGGGCCTGTGCACTCTGTGGTATCTTATTGCTGTGTTCATATGTTTACTGACTCCTGCCTGTAATCTGACTATTCTTGTGCTAAAACACTTTCTCTGCTTTCTCTTGCTCTGCCTGGTAACTGACTTAGGACCGTATACTTACCTATGTATCTGTATTCTCCAATTAACCTTAATTAAATATTTTTGTTTGTTATCTGCACACGTCTGCGACCTCTCACTCTGTGTTTGAACCTGAACATAACTGTCCCACCCAAAATTGACATTATTTTAAACTAACCCGCTCCACCTCTTTTTTTACTTTATCTTTTGGAGTCTCGGACATGCAAGTAGTGCGATGGCGCAAGAGCAATATTTCTTCTGGGGACTAAGCCCCAGGTCTGGTGACGTTTTAGGTGAAATTTATGTAGAAATCAACAACATTCAAAAAGTTCACAAAGTTCCAAGCATCACTGTATATATTCAGGCCATAATAGTTTTCCCAAATATAAAAAGTAAAACTGATATAGGAACAATATGCTATTGTTGATTTATACTCAACCTTTGCATTGCATTCAGTAAATACATAAAACCAGTTAACCCTTTCATGTGTGAATTGATTTTGTAAATGTAAAGATAAAGACTGATTGCTTCTAAACATCACTTAATGAAAATTGACAAGTGTAATTAGTCTCATAAGCCAAGGCCTGATGGGGTTAAAGTTAAATTAGCAGATGTTAAGGTTTCTTTCTTTATCCGATGAAGTTACTTTGTCTGAGCCATAGGGTTTTAGTACAAAAGCAACACTAGACTAATCCTTGCCTGAGCAAGACCAAGGTTAACCTGGGCTGTACTGAGAGAGAGAGAGAGAGAGAGAGAGAGAGAGAGAGAGAGAGAGAGCAGCAGGGTAGGGTTGTAGTGGGGGTGCATACAGAGAGCACAGCACGAGAGGAGGAGAGAGCGTTTTTTCCTTCTTTTTTTATTTGTCAGGCCCATCTCAGACAATGTGACATGGCACACGTTATTAATTCTGGCTGAGTGGAGCGCCTGCCCCGCCATCTGCTTAGGTCACCCCTGCTCGCTGAGGTCAGCGTCGCCCCTCCTTTACCACCCCCCCCAAAGAACTCCCTATACCCTCCCCACTGTTCCAACACACACCCGGCCTGCACCGCCTGCCCCCTGCACACACATGCACACACACACAATACAGCCAACCTGCTATGAGGAAGCAGAGACAGAGGGAGAGAAAAAAAGAAGGGTGAATGGCGGGTCTTAGAGAACAATGTCAGGTGATTGCATGGCACAAGTTGATATACATTACAAAAGAGCCTTACAGCCGCCTTTTGTGACACACACATGCACTCACACACACACACACACACACACACACAGAGTCAGCCTTGGTTTTACACATTGTCAGCACATGGACATATACAGTATATGTCATAAAAGTATATATAAGTACCCATACAATTTTTGTAAAAAAAAAAAACTTACATTTATTACACAATAATTACTTTTTTGTGCAATTTCTATTTTTCTGCCATATGTAACACATTTGGGGGAAAAAAAACCACATTGAGTGTGAGCTGTGCAAAAGTTAGGACACAAATTTTACATTACATTTTCTTCTAATATGTTCAGGTCAGTAAATAAACAGTAAGTGTGTATTCACATGCAGTACAGGTTTGTTCTCTGTACTTTCATTGACAAAATCAGTCAAACCTGCACCTTAATCAAGGGTGTCTAAACTTTTTCTCTGTGTGAGTTTGGTTGGTTGTGACATTGTAGCTTAGCCCTGTCAGAACCTTTTTGTTCTAAAAATGTATGAAAAACCACCCACCCTCCCACACACACACACACACTCAACTGCCTTTGCATTTGAGCTTGGCGTTGTGGACTTTAATTCCCCCCAAACCACCCCACCCTGACACACACAAAAGCCTTTTCGCGTGGCAAGGCGTGTGTGTGGGCGGGGAGGGGTAGCTGAGGGTAAAGAGGGTTTTTGTATGTGTGTGTGTGTGTGCAAAGAGGACATCATCTGTTATCCTCCTTCCTTTTTAATCAGTATTGATTGATGGTGGTGTTTGGGTGTCTATGTGCAGCACACTACTGCTTAAAAAGACCCCTCTGTCCCGATCTCAGTCTGAATGACACTCTCCACTCAGAGACAGGAAACATCCTAAATGCATCTGAATGGACTCTCAGAAAGAAACAAGCACAGAAAAGAGCAGAAACTCTCTGTGTGGGGAAGCTGCAACTTAGTAACGACACAAAACTGGGCTCAATTCACATGCAGTCACATAAAGAAAAAAGGTTCTGGACCATTACTAGGGTAGAACCTTGAAAGGTACACCGCAGTACCTTTAGATATGGAACATAACTGTACTGTTTCTATTCGTTTAATTGAAGTTACGTTGACTTTTGCATTTGTTTACTACTTGCATAATAACTTATGAGAAGATACATCATACATACATTTATTTATTTATTTATTATCATTACGTTACACTTATATAGCGCATTTCTAGATACCCAAGGACGCTTTACAATCAAACACACTCCATTTACACACACTCAACCACACACACTGGCGAGAAGCAGCAGCGAGTCATGCACAGCGTACTCTCAACCGGAAGTGACCGTACACCTGGAGGACTGCATAGAGCACTAGGGGGATCACCCAGGACAGAGTGCCAACCATATATGGGCATACATACATACAAACCGGATTCCAAAAAAGTTGGGACGCTATACAAATTGTGAATAAAAATTGAATGCAAT
>BRDA01081267.1:1750-18282 GCA_036984385.1 Crenuchus spilurus | reverse complement strand
TACTTGTTACCTGGAACAAAAATATTCCGAGATCTCGACTCGTTACCTGGAATACTCATTAGTAGGGATGCTCGTAAGTAGGGTTACCACTGTATCTTTATTAGCATTAAATAAGTTTCATGAAACTGGATGGCAAATGCTTTAAGTCTATACGGGTCCTCTTCTTTTCTCATTATATACTCATTCTCTGAGTACTGGGTATCCAGCCGTATCTCAGCATGTTTGATTGACATCTCTACATGGATGACAACCCACCACCTCAAGCTCAACCCTAGCAAGAATGAGCTTTTATTTGTTCCCAGAACCACTGGTTCGCAGTACAATACTCGCCTACAAAGCAAGAAATGGACCAGTCCCTCTCTACCTAATGGCAATGGTCAAGTTTTGAGTCGCATCTCAAACCTTCGACCTTCTAGTACAGCTTGGCTTGACCCGCCGTCCTTCAACACACGTGAAACGTAAACGTAAACATATATATATGACATCTCACAAGTTCAACCAACTGGTTACACCAACTGTAACCTTCTGTATGTTATTGTGCAGAAAATGACCCGACTACACGGGTGAGATTGGACCACGTTTAAGTTCTGTTGTATCCTGCAGCTTTCAGAGGCTCCATAGAACAGAACGTCACAAACTGTCTTTAACACATTAAAACCACTTTGTAAAGATCCAAGCCAAACTTTCATGTTCTGTCAAAGAGCCGACCATCTGGGACAGTCCTCAGTCAGGACACTTTCAACGCTGCTTTTTATAACAGCATCCAATCTGCTTCCTTCCCATGTCATTTGAAGAAATAATAAATATGGAAATGGTGCTGCCCTCCATTTCTGAGGCTGCAGTTTCTCTCTTTCAGAAGTCAAGAGGAGAGAATAGTTTTCTACAATATGACTCAATCAACCTTGATCGTGATGGAGTTTCTCACTGTTTTTGTTTGTTTATTAACTTATAAATACATATGAACTGCGGCCAAAATGAACATTCATTTCTTTGAATTGCAAAACATTTAAAAACAATAGAACCACCAATTTTACTCAAAAGTAAAATATGAAAATTAAGTATACAGAGAAACAGATGTACTGCTGTCAGAACGTAGTGCACGTATACACTCAGTGGAGCTCAAATAGACAATGAGTGGAGATACAAGGTCTGTATACCTAATAAACTGGCCAGTGAGTGTATACATGTATGAATATTATGACCACCTCCTTGTGTCTACAGTCATTGTCCATTTTGATCATTGACCATATATGTGTACTTACAGACTGTCGTCCATCTGTTTGTCTGTATACTTAGTTCAGCTTGTTCTTCAATGGTCAGGACCCCACACAGAGAACCCTGGTTACCATACAATTCAGTTATTGTCAAATTTTTTAGTGGAAATTTTGTCCCAGTTATTGTTCATCCACCCAGTTTTCATTGGCGTGCCCACATGACTCATTATTAATTTCGCAAAAGCATCCATCCACCCATGAATTCATCACTAACCCACGTCTTCGTCATTTATTCTGGCTTTGCTTCTCATTGTTTCTCTGGTTTTGTTTCTCGTTGTTTCTCTGGTTTGGTTTCTCGTTGTTTCTCTGGTTTGGTTTATTGTTGTTTCTCTGGTTTTGTTTCTCATTGTTTCTCTGGTTTGGTTTCTCATTGTTTCTCTGGCTTTGTTTCTCATTGTTTCTCTGGTTTGGTTTCTCATTGTTTCTCTGGTTTGGTTTCTCATTGTTTCTCTGGTTTGGTTTATTGTTGTTTCTCTGGTTTTGTTTCTCATTGTTTCTCTGGTTTGGTTTCTCATTGTTTCTCTGGCTTTGTTTCTCATTGTTTCTCTGGTTTGGTTTCTCATTGTTTCTCTGGTTTGGTTTCTCATTGTTTCTCTGGTTTGGTTTATTGTTGTTTCTCTGGTTTTGTTTCTCATTGTTTCTCTGGTTTGGTTTCTCATTGTTTCTCTGGCTTTGTTTCTCATTGTTTCTCTGGTTTGGTTTCTCATTGTTTCTCTGGTTTGGTTTCTCATTGTTTCTCTGGTTTGGTTTCTCATTGTTTCTCTGGCTTTGTTTCTCATTGTTTCCCTGGTTTTGTTTCTCATTGTTTCTCTGGCTTTGTTTATCGTTGTTTCTCTGGCTTGGCTTCTCATTGTTTCTCTGGTTTTGTTTATTGTTGTTTCTCCGGCTTTGTTTCTCATTGTTTCTCCGGCTTTGTTTCTCGTTGTTTCTCTGGTTTTGTTTCTCATTGTTTCTCTGGTTTGGTTTCTCATTGTTTCTCTGGTTTGGTTTCTCATTGTTTCTTTGATTTGGTTTCTCATCGTTTCTCTGGTTTGGTTTCTCATTGTTTCTCTGGTTTTGTTTCTCGTTTCTAGTTTTTTTCTGACTTTGTTTCTCAGGCTTTGTTTCTAATTGATTCTCTGGTTTTGTTTCTCGTTGTTTCTCTGGTTTTGTTTCTCGTTGTTTCTCTGGTTTTGTTTCTCGTTGTTTCTCTGGTTTTGTTTCTCGTTGTTTCTCTGGTTTTGTTTCTCATTGTTTTTCTGGTTTTGTTTCTCATTGTTTCTCTGTTTTGGTTTCTCATCGTTTCTCTGGTTTTGTTTCTCATTGTTTCTCTGGCTTTGTTTCTCATTGTTTCTCTGGCTTTGTTTCTCATTGTTTCTCTGTTTTGGTTTCTCATTGTTTCTCTGGTTTTGTTTCTCGTTTCTTGTTTTTTTCTGACTTTGTTTCTCAGGCTTTGTTTCTAATTGATTCTCTGGCTTTGTTTCTCGTTGTCTATATAAAATGTATTTTTGTTAATATTTTGGAGTGTCTGGAATAGATTAATTGGATTTACATTATTTCTTTGATTTGTTGGAAATATTGCTTCAGTTATTGTTCGTCTTGGTTATCACCAGGCACTTTAAAACAGATTAATGATGAAAACGGAGATTCCAGAGTTCAAGGTTAAGAGTTTAAGATTTGCACGTTTGTATTAGAATATTAGAAAAATAAGCTTAAGGAGAGTAAGATCATTCCAATCCTGCATTTATATCCCCATTAGACACTTAAGTGGAAAGATAATGTTTGATGAATTCAACCCTGTTGTCACCTACCGCTCTCAGGAATGGTCAAAATAATTGATGATGAATCTCTAACCATCTCTAGTGAACCACCAGTGAAATACATCTATTTTAATGAAGTGAATAAGCTTGTTTTTGACTATGAGCCACTATTGCTGGTGGTTTTCAGTGGGTTACATATGTTTCTCCTCAGGCTTCATCATGGTGCAATAGGGTGGGGGTTGATTGCACTGGTGCAACCTCGACTCTTAGTGGGAGTAATTCTTCACTTGTGGAAAATGTTCTCTTTACAGTCAGGCGCCCGCTGGTCTGAACCACTGCAATGGCAGATGAAGAGTAATACTTTGTGGCTGTAGGGTTAGCTTAGCTATACAACCCTGAGCTAGTAATATTTAAGGAGTCCAGAGAGCCACAATGTATGCATCATTTAGGCTGAGATACAGCAGCCAGGACACAAAGAGAAGATGTTTCAGTGTAAGCTTTCAGTATAGACTTGTCCATAAGTTTGTGGACACCCTTTCTAATGATGGCATTGAGTTGACAAATGCACTCAGCTCGTCTGGGAAATATAGAGATGTACTGCCAATAGAATATGACCAAACATGAACCTGTTGGTACCATGTCTAATGCCAAGGGTGTACTAGAGGGCACAGAATTGAGCTGTGGAGCTGGTGGTGGTGGTGAGCATCATCACTAATGCTCTTGTGGGGACAAACAAATTCTCACAGCAATGTCCCAAAGCATTATTTAATCATGTTTATATCAGAAGAAACAATGAATGAGCTGATGTCCCAATAGTTTTGAGTATATACAGAACCAATTAAAAGTTTGGACACCTTCTGGACATTCAGTGTTTTTTATTATTTAAAAATGTTCTGCATTGTAGATTAATACTAAAGTCATCCAAACTATGAATAAATACATACAGTGAGGAAAATAAGTATTTGAACACCTGTGAAAATCAGTGTTAATATTTGGTACAGAAGCCTTTACAGAGGTCAAACGTTTCTGTAGTTTTTCACCAGGTCTGCACACACTGCAGCAGGGATTGTGGCCCATTCCTCCACACAGATCTTCTCCAGATCAGTCAGGTTTCTGGGCTGTCGCTGAGAAACATGGAGTTTGAGCTCCCTCCAAAGATTTTCTATAGGGTTTAGGTCTGGAGACTGGCTAGGCCACTCCAGAACCTTGATATGCTTCTTACGGAGCCACTGCTTGGTTATCCTGGCTGTGTGCTTTGGGTCATTGTCATGTTGGAAGACCCAGCCACGACCCATCTTCAATGCTCTAACTGTGGGAAGGAGGTTGTTCCCTAAAATCTCGCAATACATGGCCCTGGTCATCCTCTCCTTAATACAGTGCAGTCGTCCTGTCCCATGTGACACCCCAAAACATGATGCTTCCACCCCCATGCTTCACAGTAGGGATGGTGTTTTTGGGATGGTACTCATCATTTTTCGTCCTCCAAACACGGCGAGTGGAATTAAGACCAAAAAATTCTATTTTGGTGTCATTTGACCACAGCACTTTCCCCCATGACTCCTCTGGATCATCCAAATGGTCATGGGCAAACTTAAGACAGGTCTGGACGTGTGCTGATTTAAGCAGGGGAACCTTCCTTGCCATGCATGACTTGAGGTAGTCACCTGGAATGGCTTTCAGTTAACAGCTGTGAATCGTCTAAAGGGTTCAGGACTTGCATTTATTGCCCCTTTAATGTGTTTGAGACATCAGTTGTGTGTCTACTTTGAAGTAAAATCTAAAACATGTTTTGGTTTGTTTAACACTTTTAAATTTACTACATGATTCCTTATGTGTTCACTCAGAGTCTGGATGACTTCAGTGTTCATTTATAATGTAGAAAAAAAAAACATTGAATGTGAAACTTTTGACTGGTACTGCATGGAAGCTTTCAGCTTGTACCCTTTTTCATGAAAGCTAAGAAGAGAAAATATTTTCAGTTAGAGACGTGTTTTAAGTCAATTTTCTCAGACCGTCCTTCGCTCTTGCACACAGATTTCACATCGTAACCCCGAGCAGCCCCTGCCACACTCAAATGGATGGAGCGAACAATGCCTTTAAATGAAATATGCTTCAAAGCAGGGCGGGTTTGGGAGACTTTTTGAATGAGGGTGGATAAAAGCCACGGTTGATTCTGCGAATATGCGATGGCTTATAACAAATCCCTCAGCCGTGTTGAGAGCTTCTTGCCGGAGCTTTCACTGTTTATAACAACAGTAGTGACATTTTGGCTTTAAATGTGTAGCAAGTTAACATGCATTATAACATTCAACATTTCTGATTCATTCAGTTACTGAGATTCACCAACAGCCAACCTACACAAGCTGGTAACAGAGCTGGACAATATGACTATTTATCATCATCATAATTATCACAGAATAGCCAAGAAATACTCTCTTACAATTGTCTGCCAGGTGTGTATTAATTCTGTATAACAATACGCTTATGAAGTAGATCCGGTTTAAACGCTCTGGAAATGTAGAATAGTGAAATGAACAGTCAGCAACAAATGTACACAAATACACAATGCTGTGATGCTTAAATCACTGCTCATGTTTACACACCTAAAAACGCAAAAATGTCTAAACCTGGCAACCAGGGTGTAAGATGGATAACGACCTTCCAGGTGTCCTGACATACCAAGACATCATCGCGTTGTTGTTCTTTGCCTCCAAATTGTATATATATATATATACGATGTATAATCAGTGTTTGTAGAACTGACAGAATATGTATTTCATAAAAAGAGCAAAATTAGTGTGTTTAACCAAAGTTTCCTAAATGTTTTATATATATATATATATATTTTTTTTTTTTTTTTTTTTTTTTTTTTTTTTTTTTTTCTTTTTTTTTTCTTTTCTAAAATGGTAAATTATTGATATGGAAGTTTTCTTTGACGACTACTTACAACACAAAAATATCCATTTTATTTTCTCTCCAAACACACCATTGAGCATGTACATGTCTTCTGAGTTAATAATAAATAAATAAATAAATACAAATTAATTAATTAATTAAAAATGTCCTGCCATGTGCCTGGTGAGGGGGTAAGGGACTCCCTGTGACCCTGGTCAGGATTAAGTGGAAGAAAAAAGATGCAGGGATGGATAAATAAATAACACAAGGTCTACTTTGCCTTACAACACCTTGCTTATATCCTTCCACCATGAATAGATTTTAAAAATAGTCCAACATCTTCTAAAACAATCATGTCTCAGACAGTGTTCTCACAACCACTTCCTGTAATAACTCTCTGTGAGGTTGCTTTTAAAGGCTTCAGACGTCTGGTTCCTATCAAAACCACTGAGAACTGTTCTTCACATCAAACCTCTGTTTAAATCTTATTGATTTAATTATGCAGTTGTTTCTGAAATACATGTATAGAAATCACCTTGGCTTGGCTGTTGCTGGGTAACAGCTGAAGTGAGCCGGCGATGTGCTTGTAGTGCTTTGAGTGGCCATTTCGACTCATGTTGCCTGAAAGGAAGATAATCTGTGGCGGCAGTCTTGGCTTTTGTGCGAGAAAACTAGCTGTCATCCACGCAGGCATTGTAACCTGAAAAGCACACATCATTCTGAGTGATTACACCTCTACAGCAGAGGGTCTGCAGTGTTGGAATATCCACATGCATGGCTCATATCCCTTAGAAGCATCATTTCAGTCCAGCGTAATATCCCCGAATGTTCCCGAGCTCGTTCTGCTAGGATAAATATACATAATGGGCTAAAAAGTGCTGAAAGGTTTCATTTTGCTGAGGCAAGTGTCAAGATGAAATTGCACTCATTATGCTATTACATGCCTGCAACTTTTATTTAATTATGCACTGTTTTTGTTTTTTTGTTTGGCGCATTTTTACATCAGAGCCTGGCTGTAATATTTTTTATGAGCACAGTTTATGCTTGGTTTTCTTTTTAAAAAACATTTAATAAAACACCTTTTAAAGATTTACATAATATAGCTACACACAATGTCTGTAGATAACATCACAGAGGGACAATTCTGTTTATTTTCTAAGGGTTGACGATTTTTTGCAGAGACAATATGATGCGATAATTTGTAATCAAAGACACCGATATTTGGGACATATTCATTTACCATAAATGTGAGAGGGACAACTTGCATTACATTATCTATTTGAATCTACAATGAAATGCCTTCTGTATACCCAGGGTTTGGGAGGAGGTACCCCACGGTACCCTGCAGTCTGGATAGGAAAGATAGACAAGGGTGTATGTTGTTCCTTATCCCTGCATTTTAGGAGGAATATCCCACAATGATAGTTGCTTTGTATCCCTGCAGTTTGGAGGGTTTTTTTCATATACTTCACAATGAATATTGTATTCCAGTGGTTTCAGGGGCAAAAAAGGTCCTTCAGTGTCCCCACAGTTTGAGGAAATACCCTAGAGTGAATGTCATTCAATGGCCCCACTGTTTGGGGATATACCCCACAGTGAATGTCCTTCAGTGTCCCCACAGTTTGAGAAAATACCCCAGAGTGAATGTCCTTCAGTGTCCCCATAGTTTGGGGAAATACCTCAGAGTGAATGTCCTTCAGTGTCCCCACAGTTTGGGGTTATATCCCACAGTGAATGTCCTTCAATGTCCCCACAGTTTGGGAAAATACCCCAGAATGAATGTCCTTCAGTGTCCCCACAGTTTGGGAAAATACCCCAGAGTGAATGTCCTTCAGTGTCCCCACAGTTTGGGGAAATACCCCAGAGTGAATGTCCTTCAGTGTCCCCACAGTTTGAGGAAATACCCTAGAGTGAATGTCATTCAATGGCCCCACTGTTTGGGGATATACCCCACAGTGAATGTCCTTCAGTGTCCCCACAGTTTGGGAAAATACCCCAGAGTGAATGTCCTTCAGTGTCCCCACAATTTGGGAAAACACCCCACAGTGAATGTCCTTCAGTGTCCCCACAGTTTGGGGAAATACCCCAGAATGAATCTCCTTTAGTGTCCCCATAGTTTGGGGAAATACCTCAGAGTGAATGTCCTTCAGTGTCCCCACAGTTTGGGGTTATATCCCACAGTGAATGTCCTTCAATGTCCCCACAGTTTGGGAAAATACCCCAGAATGAATGTCCTTCAGTGTCCCCACAGTTTGGGGAAATACCCCAGAGTGAATGTCCTTCAATGTCCCCAGAGTTTGGGGAAATACCCCAGAATGAATTTCCTTCAGTGTCACCACAGTTTGGGAAAATACCCTAGAGTGAATGTCCTTCAGTGTCCCCACAGTTTGGGGAAACACCCCACAGTGAATGTCCTTCAGTGTCTGACACAATTTGTGAAAATACCCCAGAGTATAAGTCCTTCAGTGTCCCCTTCAATTTGGGGGACATACCCCACAGTGAATGTCCTTCCATGTCCACACAGTTTGGGGAAACACCACACAGTGAATGTCCTTCAGTGTCCCCACAGTTTGGGAAAATACCCCAGAGTGAATGTCCTTCAGTGTCCCCACAGTTTGGGGAAATACCCCAGAGTGAATGTCCTTCAGTGTCACCACAGTTTGGGAAAATTCCCCAGAGTGAATGTCCTTCAGTGTCCCCACAGTTTGGGGAAACACACCACAGTGAATGTCCTTCAGTGTCCCCCAGAGTTTGTGAAAATACCCCAGAGTATAAGTCCTTCAGTGTCCCCTACAATTTTAGGGACATAGTCCACAGTGAATGTCCTTTGGTGTCCCCTCTGTGAATGTCCTTCAGTGTCCCCACAGTTTGGGGAAATACCCCAGAGTGAATGTCATTCCATGTCCCCACAGTTTGGGGAAATACCGCAGAGTGAATGTATTTCAGTTTCCCCACAGTTTGGGTAAATACTGCAGAGTGAATGTATTTCAGTATCCCCACAGTTTGGGGAAATACCGCAGAGTGAATGTCATTCCATGTCCCCACAGTTTGGGTAAATACCCCAGAGTGAATGTCCTTCAGTTTCCCCACAGTTTGGGTAAATACTGCAGAGTGAATGTATTTCAGTATCCCCACAGTTTGGGGAAATACCCCAGAGTGAATGTCCTTCAGTTTCCCCACAGTTTGGGTAAATACCCCAGAGTGAATGTATTTCAGTGTCCCCACAGTTTGGGGAAATACCTCAGAGTGAATGTTCTTCAGCAGTTTGGGATGTGGGATAGTGATTGTATTTTCTTTTTCGCTGTAGTTTGGAGAGGAATGTGAGGTATAATACTGCACAATGAATGTCTAATCATATTCCTGCTGATTGTTGGGGCAATACTCCATGATGAATGTCATTCCATGGTTTGTGGGATAGGGGAAGTATTACTTGGTGAATGTCCTTCTGTATCTCTTTGATTTGCAGGGTCTTACCCTGCAGTAAACATTGGTTTGTATCTTTGCGTTTTGTCACTTTATAGTGGCGTGCACTGTTTGCAGGATGAGTTCCTTACACATGAGGTTTGCTGGTGGTTTTTGGTGGGGAATATCCTGCATAACCCCAAGCATCATTCATACGACATGAGGATGGGGATCACTCACACTGAGTGTGGTAATGAACTCTACACATCTCTGGTTTACTGGCTGCGAACATAATTTCCAAAAAGAACATTTGACTGTACATGACATGGGCCCTTTAAATGTCTATTCGTAGTGATGATGATTAATGATTATTTGTCTCAGCTGCTTTCCCCAGCCTGTTGCAGTCTTCACAATGCAACATTTAAAAGAAGCATCCATCTCCATTTCTAATCAATATGGGATGCCATAATCTGTTACGAGGGTACAGCTTCCAGAGTCATTAGCTTTACATTCAGAGCCGTCTGTCTCCGCATATTTTCAAAAGGATCAAATCATATACAAACATAACCTCCCGTTATGAAAACCACACTCCCACTCGAGTGGCTTATGTTCTGTCTCTTTATACAGCAGAAAAGACACAGAAACACTGTGTGTACACTGAAGATAAGGATAAAAAGAATGGAGATGATAGTACAAACACAATCCAATGGGATCAAACCAACACCGCTGTTATGCGAGGCTACTTAACATGCTAACGGCTCTGCACTGATAGGGAGGTGTTGAACATGAATTACTGTTGCTGCTGGATGCATATAGTTTACATTACAGAGCTAACCTTGTTTCAGTGATGTATTCGGCCTCCAGTGCTTATGTGAGTCCTTCCTGTTTGTGATGTCAATAAATGACATTGTGATATATACAGTCTATATAAACGGATCAGCCATAACATTAAAACCATCCATGCATCATCTTTCACTTTATCCTGATTAGGGATGCGGTGAGTCACCTACCCCTTCACTACCACAGGGAATGGCACCTTGGTTAGACAGGACGCCAATCCATCGATAGGCACACATTCACATCAGGACAATTTAGAGTGCCCAGTTCACCTGACCTCCCTCTTTTTGGGCTCTGGAAAGAAACCAGAGAGAATATGGAAACTCCACCCAGAAGGAAACTCGACTTCAAGACCTCAGCGCTGAGAGGCAAACGTGCTTGCCATCGTGCCACCCCAACATTAAAACCAATACGTTAACAAGGCTAATATTTTGCAAGGCCCACCAAAACAGCTCCGACCCACCAATTAATGGTCTCTACAAGACCTCTGAAGGTCTTGCCACCATGGATAAGATGGAGATTTGAACACCATTGTTAGTAAGTACTGACCACTGTTGACCAGGAGTCCAAGTATTGCCAATACAGATATGTTCTGCATGCTTGTATACTGTTCTCCATCTATTGGAACCAAATGTTGTCTTACCATCTAATGTATGCCAGAGCTTGACATGCAGCATTGATATGATAATCAGTGTTAGTGACTTTGTCTGTGAGTGTATCTTATATAACTGTATGTCTATACTATTTACAATTTTATATGGTCAATGGAGCTGACACAACACACAACTGTAGATACAAGGCTTGTGTACCTAATGAAATGGCCAGTGAGAGTACATGTATAGGTGTGTGTGGGTATATACAGGGGTTGGACAATGAAAGTGAAACAGCTGGTTTTAGACCACAATAATTGATTAGTAGGTGTTGGGCCTCCTTTTGCAGCCAATGCAGCATCAATTTGTCTTGGGAATGACATGTACAAGTCCTACACAGTGGTCAGAGGGATTTTAAGCCATTCTTCTTGCAGGATAGTGGCCAGGTCATTATGTGATGCTGGTGGAGGAAACCGTTTCCTGACTCGCTCCTCCAAAACACCCCAAAGTGGCTCAATAATATTTAGACACAAAGACTTGCTGTCTTGGTCACAGATGCGCCAGGAAGACGTGCACCAACAATTTGTCCTCTTTTGAACTCTGGTATGTCACCATAATGTTGTGTGCATTATAATATACTATATAACTGTGCTCTTACCTGCTGATCTCTTACCTGGAGAAACCTGGCTGATCTGGAGAAGATCTGTGTGGAGGAATGGGCCACAATCCCTGCTGCAGTGTGTGCAAACCTGGTAAAAAACTACAGGAAATGTTTGACCTCTGTAACGGCTACTGTACCAAATATTAACACTGATTTTCACAGCTGTTCAAATACTTATTTTCCTCATTGTATATGCTGTATGTATGTATATATATATATATATATATATATATATATATATATATATATATATATATATATATAGAGAGAGAGAGAGAGAGAGAGAGAGAGAGAGAGAGACCGTATGTATAAGAGATGCAAAGCTGTTTTTTTAAAAGAGAAATGTGTAATTCAGTCTACAACTTCCCTTTTTCTGTTTCTATAAACCTGGTCCTGAGTGTGTTTTCAACAAAAAAGCTCAATCCAGCAGGTTTGCACCGAATGAAAATGATTTTCAGTGAAGCTCCAGCCCATCTGAAGTTTTGAACTTCAGACAAAGCCTCTCTCTCTCTCTCTCTCTCTCTCTGACAAATTTCAATCATTATTGTCTGACAGTCAGCCCATCTCAAAACCTCTGCCTTATGAATGACAACGTGGCATTTTAGGAAAATTGACTTCAAGGGCTGCCATTCTAGAAGAGAAAACGAGGAGACAAAATGGTCTTTTTTTCAGCTTCTGCTTTTTAACCTCTTAAAGAGCCACCAGCAGGTGTAGTGTCTCCTCCTCACATTCAGAGCTTCATGACTTTGTACTTCCTCAAGCTCCACATAAAAGGGAGGAGTCATAAAAAAGCTGAAACTCTTCTTTTTCTAGTCGACTTGTTCATTTCTGACTATTATGAGCTGTTGTCATATTTTCAGTTATAATAAGTGTTGATGTTTGAGTCCAAAACAAATTTACATGCCATACGCCATCAAATTTCAGCATTTGCCCACTCAACTTAGTTATGACAACAACCTGCAGTCAGGTGTAGACCATGATGAGGACAATGAGCATGCAGAGCAGCTTTCCTGAGATGGTTCGTGTTGAAATTCTTTGGTTATGCAAATCGTTGCAGCAGCTGTCTGGATGGCTGGTCTCAGATGATCTTGGAGGTGAAGATGCTGGATGTGGAGGTCATGGGCTGGTCTGGTTATTTGTGGTAGTTGTGAGGCTGGTTAGTATGCCGCACCGCTGAGGTGGATGGATTATCTTGGCAAAGGAGAAGTACTCACTAACACAGATTTAGACAAATTTGTGAACAATATTTGAGGTTTTTTGTGTATGTAGATGTTTGAGTTCAACTCTTGAAAAATGGGAGCAAAGCCAATAGTGTTGTGTTTACATCTTTGTTCAGTGTAGAACTGAGTGATTTCTGTCCTACTGAAGGGCGCCCTCTGGTGGTAGTTGTAAGATTAACCTACATAATGTCCATTTAGTGCTGTGCAGCCTGAAATAAATCTCTGGTACTAAAAATCTAAAGCTCCTACATTTGTAAATTGTAAACATGTGCTGTTATATTACATCATAAAACACATTTGCTGATCTTTTGAAGGGCTGTCGGCTATTTATTCTTCTAGACCTCAAAGTATCCACTAATAACCACTCTGCAACTGCTTGTAATGGTCATTAAGTAATATGGATGTGGAGCAGCTGTGGGTTTGTGGATAAGGATCCAGTCTTGTTGCCAGTTTAACCCCCTGCAAGGCACCACACGCCCCTGGTTATGAGTGGATCAGACACAGCAGAGCTGCTGGAGATGTTAAACTCTGCATCCACCTCACTGTCCTCCTATGTTGTTGGTCTGCCTTGTAGATGTAAAGTGAGAAACAGTAGCTCAGCACAGTTTGTTTTGGTCCTGTAATCCTTCACTGGTGTCACACCACCACCACATCAGTGTCACTGAGCATAACTCAGCTCTGTGTGGATCTTAACCATTGAAGAATACAGAGTATTGAACAAAGTATACAGAGAAACAGATGTACTACTGTCTGTTCATTCTGAATGTATAAAATGGCTAACATGGACCATGAGTGTAGATACGAGCCATGTATACCTAATGTATTGGCCTGCGAGTGAGCAAAAATAAACACTGCACTGTAAAGTCAGCTCTCCAGCTCAGTTTATATGAGTATTTCTTCAATAAGTGGGTCACGTTTTGAGATGTGATTATTATTGACAGAGTCTCAGAACAAAGAGACTTTAGGTTTGATATTGATCTGGAAGATATCTGCATCAGTCATGTCAATGACTATAATAACCACAGGCCATGGAGCATTCAGTGATTTATCATTATGGATTATTTTGACGAAACCTTTACTAAATGTACGCTCAGCAGTCGATACTTCTCAAAGTCCTGGAACGGCATCAAAACAAGGAACAGCTCAAGTCCTGAGGATTCATTTACCATTTATTATTATTATTAACACTCATAAAAGCAATTATTGTGGCAAGAACCTGTCGATACAATGTATATGATACAGGAGTTATAATAATATATTGTGATATTGTGATACTGTATGAAAGGTGATATAATGATTTTTGAGGTGGTTCTTTATGCAGGAAATACAGATGCAACAATATGGAATTCTTGCTTCCGATACAATAAATGACCAAAGTCCACATCGATATCAATAATTTAAACAAACATTACAATGTAAAACTCCCCCTGTCTCAGTCTTGTGTCCATTTGTTCTTGGTTTGCATTCTATCATGTCTCCGTCCATGTCACGCCCTCATCTTGTCTCATGTTTGCACAGCCCAGGTCCCTCATCGCTGCTCTGATTATGTTTGGTTTAAAGGTTCCCTTGTGTCTCAGTTTTTGTCCGTCGTTGTATTGTCAATTCTCATTTGTCACAATCAATTAATGCTTTGTTTACAGCTAAATATCTTTTATAAATAAAGTTTTGCTTTTGAATCTACACTGCATCTGCCTCCTCCAGCTTTTTTTTTGACACTATGCAACATTGGCAGCCATTACACTACTTGTTTCGACTGGAGAGGAACAGTCTAATGGCTAAAGATGCAATAAACAATAACCTTTAATTGGCTACTGCTCACATCAATCATTTAGAAAACAATTTTAATATAAATGACGTAATTACAGAGAGTCACAAAGTTGGCCGTTTTGGGATCTAGGGCATTGTTTCCCACTGTTCAAGCTACAAATAGGACACAATATTAGCCATAGCTTCAAAATTAGTGTATCTCCAAGTCAATTTGTGTCCATAATTTAGTTCAAAAGATACCATTGTATGTAAAGTGACATTTCAAGCCTTCTTTATGATACAGTCTGAACAGTTATTTAACTCCAAATGAACTTCTAATAATGTGAGATTCTGCTGTAAGCCAAACTGGTCAACATCATATCGACAAAACAAGCTTGCCATATCACTTTGCATGTAAGGAACATATAATATATGACCTTGAGTGAAATTATAAGCACAAATGGGCTTTTTGTTGTAGTTTGTAAATTTCTGTTAAGAATTTCATTTTTCCATTTATATCAAACAATTTATCGTCTACCAATATACCGTCCATCCATCCAGCTACATATCAACATGTCCACAAACTGTAGCCCAAATATCTGAGCAGCAGGATGCTAAAGCTAAGCTTATTGTTGTCTGCAGAGATGTTAAGGAGATCTTCTGGGCCTGTGCCACAAATGGTGGATCGCTAGCACAGAAACGACTGCCAATGCAGGCTGTGATTCAGCAGGAATAAATAACTCGTTTAATCCCTCAAAAGAGGGGCAGAAAAGTGGGGAATGTGTGGTTACCTGCTGGGGATTACAGATGTTTCCCTGAGAAGCATTTAAATCTCCTCCACAGCGTCATCTTATCAATCACCCGCTAAGCACTTGGGACGTTTTTGAATATATTACGCCTCGCCTGATGTCGGCTACAAAGACAGCGTGAAATATGAGAGAAGTCTGATGAAGGGCTTTTCTTCTCTGACTCAACTCGAGCCAGAGTTGAAGAATTAAAGTGCTTTAATTCTCAGTGGCTGCTGTGAGGAACTCGTCTTCCGTTTGTCTTTGCGTAACGTCAACCTTGAAGCCTGTTTGCGTGAAAAGTCCCAATCAAGTGCTCTTCAAAATCAGAAGCTACGTCCTGCTATCTTCCTCCACGCATCATCTTCGGCGGATCGCCGCGAAATGATGGAGCTCCGTGTCAACTTGAGGCCAAACAAAGAAAAGGCGGCCGCCTCTTAAAAGTCCTCAAAGTCAATGTTTCAAACACAAGCATGATCATAACTCCTCACTTCAGAGGCCGCCATATTGCATTCTCCAGCTTAATCATCCTCCGACTTGACTTTTCAGTCTTAAACTGACGAGGCCGTATTTATTTTGCAGCTGACCTTCTTATGGTTGAAGACGAGAGGGAAATACTCTAGAGTATCCTACAAGAGCGGCGATGATGAGCACATATTTATTTCTACCACACTTTACATTTAGCCTAAAAGTGGCTCCAAGGCAATTTTTCATAGCAGTAAATGTGAATAATAACAGTTTTCCGCTCAACACGTAATTACAGCGACATCACAGAGGGAACGAAAGGGCAAATTTACCGTCCTGAATCCTTTTAGGAAGAAAACCGTGTGACGTCTGAATGTTGATCATTTCTTTAAATGGGGCTTTTTTTTTATGTGTTTGTGCTGTTTTGAGAGATTCATTAACATTTTCAAGTAGAGAATGATGCTTTTAATGTTAATTATTTTAATAATTTAATTTAAGCTTCTCTTTTATTATTATTATTATTATTATTATTATTATTATTATTATTATTATTATTATTATTATATTTTTTTTTTTTACTTTTTTTATTAACCTTCTACCTTTCTGTCCCTTTCTGTGTATATGGATGTTACAGTAGTGTTTATATATATATATATATATAATATTGATACTGTTTGAATAGTAATTTATTTTAACTTTATTATTTTTTTAATGAATTATTTAAAATTAATTTTTACATTTATTTATTTAAACCAAAAATGCAATATTCTAATAATTTGGATAATTTCTAATAAATTATGGCGCCGCGGATGGCAGCCTCGGCACAGCGCTCTCTGCTTTTTTCTTTGTTTTTATTTATTCTGTGTGTGCTTTGTCATGCAAACCCGATAACATACACCAGGGAAGAACTGCTTAACG
>BRDA01081261.1:0-11876 GCA_036984385.1 Crenuchus spilurus | reverse complement strand
GTTTTGCTGCCTCTGGAACTGGGTGCCTTGACTGTGTGCAAGGCATCATGAAATCTGAAGATTACCAAATGATTTTGGGTCGCAATGTAGGGCCCGGTGTCAGAAAGCTGGGTTTGTGTCCTAGGTCATAGGTATTAAAGCAGGACAATGACCCCAAACATACTTCAGAAAGCACCCAGAAATGGATGGAAACAAAGCGCTGGAGAGTTCTAAAGTGGCCAGCAATGAGTCCGGATCTAAATCCCATTGAACATCTGTGGAGAGATCTTAAAATTGCTGTTGGGAGAAGGCACCCTTCAAATATGAGTGACTTGGAGCAGTTTGCAAAAGAAGAGAGGTCCAAAATTCCAGTTGAGAGGTGTAAGAAGCTTGTTGATGGTTATAGGAAGTGATTGATTTCAGTTATTTTTTCCAAAGGGTGTGCAACCAAATATTTAGTTGAGGGTGCCAATACTTTTGTCCGGCCCATTTTTGGAGTTTTGTGTGAAATTATGTCAAATTAGATTTTTTTTTCCTCAGTTTTTTTGTGTTGTTCCAATACACACAAAGGAAATAAACATGTGTATAACAAAACATGTGTAATTGCAATAATTTTCTGGGAGAAATACTTCATTTTCTGGAAAAAATTCAGGGGTGCCAACATTTTTGGCCATGACTATGTGTCTTGACAGTGAGCTGTACCATGAAGCAAGCTCAGATACTTTGGGCTTTCCATGTTACATCCAGCTGAAGTTCACCAAACATTCAAACAATGGCATAATTAGTATCACAACGTGGGATATCAACTCGTTAAGCTGAGCAAGGCTTTTCTCATCAAGTCCTGTGGGCGTGCACTTTAAAAAGGGCTGAGCTCACACTGGCTCAGATGCATGTTGGAATAGCTGGCAATGCAGTAGATAAAAGCTTTATATTGTACAGCAGAAGAACAACAGAGACTTAGTGGATTTCTCTGCATACCATTTTTTGATTTAGATTTCTGCATCTCCTACAGTGCGCAGGTAGGTGCTGTTACAAACTAAATTTATAAATAAAACAGAGCACACACTATCTATGCTATAGTCAGTGCATATACTTCTTGTGGTTGGCACTCACTATATAAGCTTACAAAGATGCTGAATCACTTTAGAGAATCTGTATCTCTCATGCATCAGTCAACAGAAAAAGGATTCTGTCTTTAAAAACTTGCACACTCCATAAGGAAACTTTTTTTATTTTATTTGTTTTTAGTTTATTTTGTTTTGTTGTATTTTACTGTCATATTATAAATATAAGCATAAAATATAGCTGCGAGCGGCTATTTACAGTGTCCTCGCAATATTTTTCCTATAGTCCAGGGTTTCATGTTGCACGTATTAGTCAAAAATTAGGCCTGCAATGGTGTTCTTCCACTCCCTGGCCATACAACTGTAGACACTTCATCTGTGGAGTGTGTGGCTTGTGACAAAAACAAGTCATTGACAAAAGCATATATGTGTGCACAGAAACACCATTTGTCTCATCAAAGGTGCTTAAAAGTGTCACACAGATGGTTTACCTGTCTGTTGTTCATATTATGGACACAGTCTTGAGCCTCACAGTCGAACAGGCTTGTAAACAAACAGCACAAACTTCAGGGTTCTTGCACCATTTTAAAAGTCAAATTTAAATTTAATGCTTTTTAAGACCTTTTTAAGACCCCAATAAATATAATTTAAGACCCAAAAATGTCAATTTGTTTGGTAGGAAATATTTAATGTATTGTCTCCTACACTGGAAATTAAAACTTAATGTTTTTCATTTATCAATAATCTTTTCAATTTTATCAACTGTGATGCCGACCAGAGCCAACATAACATACCTGAGTAGTAAATAAGCTCGATAATGAAAGTCCTCAAAATAGCCTGTCCCAAGCCAAAAAGTTGAAAAATCATGTACTTAACTCAGAGAATGAAAGAAGGGGTGGGGTGGGGGGTAATTCCCTCCTGAAATGTGCCACATATGGGGGATTTAGACACTTACGGGGGATACTAACTGCAGACCTGCCAACGTATTTTTTTTTGTTTTGTTTTATGAGTAGCAACTTACTGCGGCGACACGGCAGAGTACGGTGTGTCATGGTGTGGTGTGAGGTGACACATTTACTGATCAGTACTGATTGAGTTCATATTCTCACTCATCACAACTTATTACTAAGTACACAGTTCCCCCTCACCACCTCATCTAGTTATTCAAGTATTACATTTTTACAGTATTTATACAAATTCTTATACCCATAAATTAATTACTATCAAACAATATGCCACATTTTTAACCAGTTACATAACTACCTGTATTCAATCTATGCATCACCATACATCAATATGCTCCATCTTTAACTAGTCTTACATACATCCCTAAATACAATTAGGTACAATACATAAAGACATTTACATACAATTAATAGCCAGTTACACACCACTACTCACCATTATATTCAATCTCTGGAAACTCTCACTATAAACAGCGACCCTGCTCTCATAGTGAGCTCCACACAGGTTACCTCTCTTAAATAATGAACTATTTTTTGATTTGTTTGTTCTGATAGGGTCCGAACTCGACACAGCTAATAAGCTCCTCTCTCTCTCTCTCTCTCTCTCTCTCTCTCTCTCTCTCTCTCTCTCTCTCTCTCTCTCTCTCTCTCTCTCTCTCTCTCAATTCAATTCAATCCAAGAAGCTTTATCGGCATGACAAATAGTTACATACATTGTATTGCCAAAGTGACAGGTTAAAGGGTTTCTCTCTCTCTCTCTCTCTCTCTCTCTCTCACTCTCTGTCTGTCTCTCACCATACTCAGTTAACATTATACTCAATGGGCACAATTCAAAGTTCTCATACTCTGCCTATTTACCTTTGAAACAGCGTTTAGTAACATCGTCCAATGTAAAACAGTCACATTATGAAGCTTTGTTACTTTGGTTTTAATACTTTTTAAGGACCCACGGGAACCCTGAACTTATTCACTGTAGACTCTTCACTCATGACTCTTGACTCCTAGTGGAACAAGCCTAAAAAAAAAAAAAAAAAAAAAAATGAGCGTGAGCAACAGTGAGTTACATCCAGTTTATTAAAACTATGGCTTGCATATACCTGGCCATTCATTTTGCTTAGCTGAATGAAACGCAAAAGTGATGAAGTCAATATTTTTCTGATAATTATTACAAGCTCAACACAATGTAAAACCATCATGCTTGACATAAATGGTCAAAAAAATTGGGCACTATTTCAAAAAACACTATTTTCAGCCAATTAAGGGTTAAGCAATTTAGGAATACTTTGCATGAAAATATATCTTGCTTTGTTAATGACCATACTCTGAATAAAGAAAACTGCTTTACTATGCTAAAATGAAAAAAAAAAAAAACACTGTATTACTGTTAATGAAATTTATTTAAGTAACTATTTAGCCATTATAGCACTTCCTATGTACATACATGCACCAACTCTTATGCCCTAACACCTTTGTTTTAAGGCCTTTGCTTAATACTGCTGTAATGTTTCATCAAAGTAGACTCAAGCACAGCTGTTTAAATAGAAAATGTGCTATCCAGACAGATTCATTAGCATATGGTAGCCATTTTGTACTAAAATTTCAAAATGTTTTTAATAATTATTTACCTACATCCTCAGCAGATTGCAATGGAACCATAGCTGTGAGGATTGGTCAAAAATCCAGGGACTATTTCAAAAAGTGATATTTTTAATCATGTAGCTATTACGCCAATATGTTAATTTTTGATACACACTTATATAGGCAAAATTGTTTGTCTCTTTGCAAGGGATAATAATAATCAAGGACTACAGCAGAAATTTCAACATAGCTTAAGAAATGCTAAATTTTTTATGAATAGCGCCACCTAGTGGCCAAATCACTCTAATTTTGCAGGCTACTAAAGAGTCCCTAGCTAAACATAGTTTTCAAGTTTAGTCATGATTGGTGATTGTTTAGCCTATCAAATGGCTGCTGACAGCTGATTGGCTAATGGCATCATAAATTTTTGAATGATCAATTTGTCCTTGAAGATCCACTTATACACTGTCATATAGAGGCTGCATGCCAAATTTTGGCTTCCTACAACTTACAGTTGCTGAGAAACAGAGATTTAGCATTTCTAGCACCCTCTATTAAAAATGCACCAGCAGTGAAAGGCTTCCTCAGAATCATGTCAAGTTTCATCAAAATATTCATAAGCATTCTCATAATCTACATAATTAAATGTAGTGTGCAGGGTTTTTTTGTTTGTTTTTTGATAATTATTGAGGAATCCCCTCTCCTGAACATGATGGTATCAGATATTTTAGGATTGGTCAAATATCCTAGAACTAGTTTGCAAAATTTGGTTTTGAATATTAAGTAAATTACCAAATTGGGCGGAAATTGATGGTCCAAATGGCAAATTAGCTTTGTTTGTGCCAAATAATGTAAAAAAGAATGATGTCTTTAGGCCTTACAGTTTTTGAGTTAGAGGGCCAAACGCATTGACGTGCTATAGCGCCCCGTAAAGGCCAATCTGGCTGAGAGTGAGCAACTAAGTAGCAGGGGGGGTCTACTACATATTGACCAAGTTTTGTGTCTCTAGGCCTTACGGTTTGGTCTGTAGGATTCGTTTTAGGGTGGAAGAAGAATCGGAAAAAAAATAATCGAAACAATTACAAAAGGTTTCCTAGCACTTCGTGCTCGGACACCTAAAGATCACCCATACACAAAACAAATCAGATACAGTGGAACCTTGCTTTTTGTCTTTAATCTGTTCTAAAGTTTCTGATCATAACTGAAATTAATTATAATTGAAGCAATATTTCAGAGCTGATATCTCACCAATCTCTCTCCAGCAGTGCTTTACACAGACTACAGAGAGTTTGCCTTAAAATGCAAAGAAAAGTAAATTAATTAATTCTCTTTAAAATTATATTAAGGCAAATGCAAACAAAAAGCCTTTAAGTGAAATAAAATAAAACTAAATACACTGTAACCTCGGTTTTCATCATTAATCTGTTAATAAAGTGCCTGATGATAACCAAAATGAAAAATAACTGAAGCAATATTTCCCATAAGAGAATGTAAATCCAGTAATTTTTTTCCAGACACTCCAAAATATGAACAGAAATACATACACAATTTACATACAGAACACAATCAGAAATAAATACAAAAGACTAATGAAATGGATAAATAACATTAAACATCACTCTTTTTACGGTCTGTTTTAGAGTGCTGGAGAAAGACCAAAGCAAGAGAAACAACAACAAACAAAGCTAGAATGAACAATGAACACATGGGTGGGTTCTTTGTTTTCATTAAATTAGCGGCAAGTATTGTGGGCATGCCAACAAAAACTGGGCAGATTAACAATAACTGGGACAAAATTTCCCCTCAAAAAGTTGATAATAATAATTGTACAATAACCAAGGAGGTTGTTCCCCAAAATCTTGCAATACATGGTCCCGGTCATTCTCTCCTTAATACAGTGCATTCGTCCTGTCCCATTTGCAGAAAAACACCCCCAAAACATGATGCTTCCACTCCCATGCTTCACAGAAGGGATGGTGTTTTAGGGATGGTACTCATCATTCTTCGTCCTCCAAACACGGCGAGTCGAATTAAGACCAAAAAGTTCTATTTTGGTCTCATCTGACCATAGCACTTTCTCCCATGACTCCTCTGGATCATCCAAATGGTCATGGGCAAACTTAACCCTTAGATGCATGAGTGACTGGACCCTACACTCTTCCATAAGTGGGTCTTTTTTGACCCGTATTAGAATCAGTGTGTTTTCATGCCACTTTTGTCATTTTGACTCAAAATAATAATTTATATTCTATTTTGTACTATTTTGTTTTATTCCACACAAGAATGATTTCTTGTTTGAAATATTTTTATTTTTCACTTAAACATTTTTAAAATTTTTAGAACATTTTTTAAACAATGAAATTACAACTTGTAAAAACAAACACGCAAAGAGTGTTTGAATTAACATAAAAATGAAAACTTCTCTGCTGGCGTTCATCCTTCCACAGCAAGGCAATCAATTACAGTGGTCGCGCATATGACATCACAGCATCATTTGTCGCAGATTGTGATGTTCTGGACTCTAAAACGCTGTTTAAACACATACACACGCTAACACAAAAACAGAGTTTTCCAAAATCTCCACTTTGGCCGGAGTTTTCATAATCAATCATTTTGGTGGTGTAAAACTGTGTTTGCATGTGGATGAAAGGCCCAAACGAATAAAAATGTATGCGGTTATTCAAATACCCGGCTACATGTGGACAAGTCCTGTGTGTGAGTGAGTGAGTGTGAGAGTGAGTGAGTGTGAGAGTGAGAGTGAGAGTGAGTGAGTGTGAGTGTGAGAGTGAGTGAGTGAGTGTGTGAGTGTGTGTGTGTGAGAGAGTGTCTGAGAGTGTGAGAATGCGTGAGTGAGTGAGTGAGAGAGTGAGTGAGTGTGTGAGAATGGGTGAGAGTGTGAGTGTGAGTGTGAGTGTGAGTGTGAGTGTGAGTGTGAGTGTGTGTGAGTGTGTGAGTGTGTGTGAGTGTGAGTGTGTCTGAGAGTGTGAGAATGCGTGAGTGAGTGTGTGTGTGTGTATGTGTGTGTGTGAGTGTGTGAGAGTGTGAGAGAGTGAGTGTGAGTGAGTGAATGAGTGTGAGAGTGTGAGAGAGAGTGAGTGAGTGAGTGAGTGAGTGTGAGTGAGTGAGTGAGTGTGAGTGAGTGAGTGAGTGTGTGAAAAAGTGTGAGTGAGTGTGTGAAAAAGTGTGAGTGAGTGTGTGTGAAAGAGTGTGAGTGAGTGAGTGAGTGTGAGTGAGTGAGTGTGAGTGTGAGAGAGAGTGAGTGAGTGTGAGAGAGAGTGAGTGTGAGTGAGTGTGAGAATGCATGAGTGAGTGAGTGAGTGTGAGTGAGTGAGTGTGAGTGAGTGAGTGTAAGTGAGTGAGTGTAAGTGAGTGAGTGTAAGTGAGTGAGTGTAAGTGAGTGAGTATATATCTATACATATATCTTCCTGACAGTCACAGTTGATAAGAATCAAAAGTTCCTTTGAAATTCCATAGGAAATGAATGCGGATCATTTTTGACCCACTTACGAAAGTTTGGGGTAGTAATTGAAAAAATCCAATTTCATAAAACGTATAAAAGGTAAAACAAAAAATTTATTTGCATGATATCAGTAACATGTTTTTGAGGAATACCTGGAATATGAAATTATAAAAACTTTTCATTACAAAGATATTGCAAAAAAAATTACCTCACCGGGTCAAAGACCCACTTATGCATCTAAGGGTTAAGATGGGCCTGGACGTGTGGTGATTTAAGCAGGGGAACCTTCCTTGCCATGCATGACTTTAAACCATGACGTCTTAGTGTATTAGCCACAGTAACCTTGGAAACAGTGGTGCCAGCTCTCTTTAGGTCATTGACCAGCTCCTCCCGTGTAGTTCTGGGCTGATTCCTCACCTTTCTTAGGATGATTGATACACCACGAGGTGAGATCTTGCATGGAGCCCCAGTCAGAGGGAGATTGACAGTCATGTTTAGCTTCTTCCATTTTCTAATAATTGCTCCAACAGTTGATCTTTTTTCACCACGCTGCTTGGAAATTGCCCCGTAGCCTTTTTCAGCCTTGAGAAGGTTTACAATCTTGTCTCTGGTGTCTTTGGACAGCTCTTTGTTCTTAGCCATGTTAGTAGTCGGGAGTCTTACTGATTGTGTGGGGTGGTCAGGTGTCTTTATGCAGCAATGGACCTCAAATTGGTGCTTCTAATTTAGAATAATAAGTGGAGTGGAGGTGGACTTTTTAGAGGTGGACTAACAGGTCTTTTAGGGCCAGAATGTTTGCTGATTGGCAGGTGTTCAAATACTTATTTGCAGCAGTAACACACAAATAAATTATTGAAAAATCATACATTGTGATTTCTGGATTTTTTTTGTTTAGATTATGTCTCTCACAGTGGACATGCACCTAAGATGAAAATTTCTTGGCTGGAAAATTGCAAATTTGCCGGGTGTTCAAATACATATTTTCCTCACTGTGCACTTTGGTATACACAATGGTAACCCTACTTCCGAGCATCCCTACTAACGAGTATTCCAGGTAACGAGTCGAGATCTCTGAATATTTTTTTACAGGTAACGAGTAATATTCCAGCTAACGAGTAGCATACATTTCTTCAAGTATGCCAAACCGCTAGGGGCGCTGTGGTCATAGCATCTCCTAGATGCTACCGTAGAAGAAGAGGTCAGTCAATACAAAGTGAAAGTGCCTGTTGAAAGCGACGCTAAGGTAGCAAAAGGTAATGAACAAGAAAGTTAGATACATTTTACTTTTACTTTTCATATTATAAGTGTAACCATGCAGCCGCCAGCCTACACGAGCACCGTCGGTCTCCCTCTCATTAGCGGCCAGCCTACACGAGCGTCGTCGTCATCACGTTTATGTTTTAAAAAAACCATATATACACATTATTTAGCATATTAAAGTATACTGTATATTGGCCGGCTGTCACGGATTAATCAGTTTTACATGTATTCTTATGGGGAAAATGCATCCAGCTAACGAGCATTCCAGCTAACGAGCTCAGCTCCTGCACGGGTTAAACTCGTAAGTAGGGTTACCACTGTATATATATATATATATATATATATGTATGTGTATATATATATATATATGTATGTGTATATATAGCGCTTTGTTTCCATCCGTTTCTGGGTGCTTTTTGAAGTATGTTTGGGGTCATTGTCCTGCTGGAAGACCCATGACCTAGGACACAAACCCAGCTTTCTGACACTGGGCCCTACATTGCGACCCAAAATCATTTGGTAATCTTCAGATTTCATGATGCCTTGCACACAGTCAAGGCTCCCAGTTCCAGAGGCAGCAAAACAACCCCAAAACATCTTTGAACCTCCACCACATTTGACTCTAGGTACTGTGTTCTTTTCTTTGTAGGCCTCATTCTGTTTCCGGTAAACAGTAGAATGATGTGCTTTACCAAAAAGCTCTATCTTGGTCTCATCTGTTCACAAGATGTTTTCCCAGAAAGATTTTGGCTTACTTATATACATTCTGGCAAACTGCAGTCTAGCTTTTTTATGTCTCTGTGTCAGCAGTGGGGTCCTCCTGGGTCTCCTGCCATAGCGTTTCATTTCAGTCAAATGTCGACGGATAGTTCGAGCTGACACTGATGCACCCTGCGCCTGCAGGACAGCTTGAATTTCTTTGAAACTTGATTGGGGCTGCTTATCCAACATCCGGATTATTCTGCGTTGCAACCTTTTATAATTTTTTCTCCCAAGTCCACATCCAGGGTGATTAGCTACAGTGCCATGCATTGTAAACTTCTTGATTATGTTGCGAACCATGGACAAAGGAACATCAAGATCTCTGGAGATGGACTTGTAACCTTGAGACTTTGATATTTTTCCACAATTTTGGTTCTCAAGTCCTCAGACAGTTCGTTTCTCCTCTTTCTGTTCTCCATGCTTAGTGTGGCACACAGACACACAATGCAAAGATTGAGTCAACTTCTCTCCTTTTTATCTGGTTTCAGGTGTGATTTTTAAATTGCCCACACCTGTTACTTATCACAGGTGAGTTTGAATGAGCATCACATGCTTGAAACAAAGTTATTTACCCTCAATTTTGAAAAGGTGCCAATAATTTTGTCTGGCCCATTTTTGGAGTTTTGTGTGAAATTGTCAGATTTGCCTTTTTTTCCTGTTTTTGTGTTGTTCCAATACACACAAAGGAAATAAACATGTGTATAACAAAACATGTGTAATTGCAATAATTTTCTGGGAGAAATACTTCATTTTCTGGAAAAAATTCAGGGGTGCCAACACTTTCGGCCATGACTGTACATAACACAGGGGAGGCAGGACAAAGGTGGAGACTAAAGGTAAACAATAACAATTGGAGGGTATTTCACAAAGCAGGAGTCATTAGTCAGACAGGTAAAACCCGGTGTTAAGCATTGTCAACTGCTCTTCTCCTAAAAGTCCTTTAAGAGTATCTCTGGCAATCTATATAATGAATCACATCCCAATATCTGAAATTATTCATTTACAGTGGAACATTGGCTGTGAATCACTTTATAAATTTTCCAAGATACAAGCTGTCGTGCTGTAGATTTTTTGCTTTTTTATATGAGCTGAGATCTGAGTTACGAGTGGGCTTCAGCCACCCACCACTAGGAGTCACTAGTGAGTGTGAGTGAGTGCCAAGATCAATGCTGAGAAGAAGAAAAGGATGCTATAAAGTAGAGGTGGGTGATACCTGGAATTTTGGTATTGATCCGATATCAAGTAAATACAGGGCCAGTATCGGCAATATCGATACCGATACTGATTCTTTTTAATATTTAAGCTTCATAGATCCAAAGGATCCAAAAGACCTAGGATAGATTTTTGCCAAGCATTGTAGGTTACAACAATATACTTTATCACAATCAACATTTTTGTTTAGAAACAATGGTAACAAAACAAAGTATGCCTTAACATTATGAAAGAAATATTGGAGAAACCACAATACAAAAATAAAATAAAAATTCTCCCCTCACTACACATCTTTTCTATTTATTTATTTCTTTTTCTTTTTTCAAGTAGAATTGTTCTTCAGAAAAATAAATAGAGTGTAAAATATAATCACTCAACACAACTTAAAACAAAATCTCCTGAGGTAGAGGGCTGACACAACACAATACAACAAAATTGACAACCCACAACAAATACTGTAAACAGTTTCAAACTTATTCTGTTTTTGAAGTCGAACAATACCATAAAGTAATACAAAAATAAGGAATTTCTTCCCTTCAGTGCACTTATCTACATTTTTTCTTAAATAAAGAGTGTAAAAATATATAACTTAAAGCTAATTAAAAAAATCTTTGTGTTTTAATGTTTGGCTGGCACCACTGAGCCACGTCCATATTATCAATATATTATTGATATTTGGATCGATCCACCCACCTCTACTATAAAGCAGGAAATCATCAAAAAGACATGAGTGAGGTGTATGTGTTACATAGTGTGTAAGTTACATTTAGCGATAAATTGTAGCATTAAATGTTTAGTAAGTTAAGCGATAGAGCACAAATCTCCACCTCCTCCAGCATCGTCATCTGATCTTCAAGGTAAATACACTTTATAATACCAGTTTATATCTTTTAATGCATTATTTGTTTTTTATAAAGTACATTTTTCTTATTTAAAAACAAACAAAAAATTGTATGGTTTATGTGGGGCTGGAACAGATTAATAGAATTTCAATTAATTTTAATGTGGACATTTAATTAGATATATATGAGCAATTTGAGTTATGAGCGCCATCACAGAACCAATTAACTCAGCACTTCTTTAACTTCTTTAAAACCATTTTGTTCTTGCAGTAACTCTAAGGGTTGTTATGGGTTAACGGGGTAATAAAAAATGAGCTGGGTAAAGTTTTTTTCCAGAGAGAATATCAAACTGAGTTACATTGAATTTCAAGCTGAAATGAAACCAGAGAACCAGACAACTTACATTTTTCTCCCTTCACTTTCTGACACCTTTGACATCTTTTTGAAATACCAGTATGTAACAGGTATGTAGGTGTGTGTGTGTGTGTGTGTGTGTGTGTGTGTGTGCGCTCATTTTAGAGGTGTGACTGATGCGGATTATTTATCATCAGTCTATTTTTTTAATCCAGTGCAAAATGCCATTTTTCTCCCTAATGCTATTTCAGAGGTTTCTCTGATGCACAGAATAGAACATAAACCAATCACAAGCACAAAATGTGGTTAAACAGAAGTGAAATGTAAGCTATTACTTGTAACTATTCACTTGTACATCTATTATATATATATATATATATATATATATATATATATATAT
>BRDA01081251.1:0-18091 GCA_036984385.1 Crenuchus spilurus | reverse complement strand
TATAGAGTAATTCAGTTACTAACTAAGTTACTTTTTTGAACAAGTAGTGAGTAACTATAACTAATTACTTTTTTAAAGTAGCGTTCCCAACACTGGTTATATCACAGAAAGTTATTATATGAAATGGTTATGGATACATTACCTAATGTCTGAAACATGGCAGTTGTACAATCCATTTTTGACCTAAACCACATTTACACATGTTGTAGAAAGCACATTATTAACCTCACATATATAACATGTGTAGATTATATGGCTCCTACCGTCAAGATTGTAAAGAAAATCTGTGTTTACGTTTCATTACAACGCATCATCTCACATTAATCTAAATGTAGAAAAATCTGTGGAGTGAATCACTCAACCAAAGTTACAAGATGGGTGTAACTTCATGTTGTAGCATTGCAACAAAAACAACATACATTAATAAAGCGACTGTTCAGTTTTTCAAGGTCAAAAAGTGGAATGTTCTTGATTGGCCAAGTCAATTATCCACCCTGAATCCCACTGAGAGTGCATTTAACTGGAGACTGAATGCAAAAGCCTTGAAACAACCAGGAACTAAAAATAGCTGCATTTCAGACCTGGTAGAGCATTGACAGGGAAGATAACTTGTCAATAGTTTGCAGATACCAGACCTTAACTGAGCATTTTAAGCCACATATTATACATTATTTTATTAATTGCTATTTTAAATGTTTCAACCATTATATATGTAAATGCCCTTGAATAAAAGCTAATGGTTCTGCACCCTATGACTGTTTAATTTCCAACTCAATGTGGTGGACTGTTGAAAACACCAGTTGTGTTACTGTTCAATTACACAGCGCAGTGTTTAAGGTGTCAGTGAACTGTTAATGTATGGAAAATCAGGTTAAGTCAAAATCAAAGCACAGATGTCTTCAGAACAATAAATAATCAATGGGTTGGTGCTCTTATATCTGTAACCTACATCTCTTACCATGTAAGAGAATCTCGTAAGGGGATCGTAGACTGTTCCATTCGGTGTGTTTCACCAACTGCACTCACTTGTCTAAGTTGTGTTTTGCTTGCAAACATGGTCTTTATGACTGCACTGAAAGCAGGTCTGTCAGAGCTTAAAATGGAGTGACAGTATGATACGTCAAACTCCATCTGACACGTCCAGGCTGATTCTGGCTGTCAGTTAACGTGGACCATCTCACACCCCTGAGACGCATGATACAAAGAAGAGTAGACACGTGATGTGTCTCACAGCACCACGGCTATTGTTTTAAATTCAGTTGGCTTCTGCTCAGTCATAAGCTATGACCAAATCCAGCAGTGTGCTGAAGTGGGTGTGACTGTTAAGGCCTGTGAACATGTCATGGAATAAATACTTATGTCCAGTGCAATGACACACTAAAGTAATAGGCTACAACATGTCAGTCCCCTTAGGGCATATACTGAGGTATTAAGTCAATACTGCCCTACAATTAATGTTTTCAGATCAATCACAACACGTGACTCCTTCAGGGTTTAATCCATCAGTCAGTCCTAAGAGTTGAGCCAAGGTTATTATAGTAATGTGACTTACACACTACCTTAAATAACCTGAAATGTAGTCACACAATGTCTGTTTTGTAAAGTTTGTATAGTGTCACATAGTTCATAGTTATTTATATGTTATATTCTTTACACATAAAGTGACATTTCAAGCCATCAGTATGGTTTATAACTCATGAAAATCAGAAATCCAGAATCTCTGAGTAAATTACTGTTCAAACGGTATCGACATTAAAAGAAAAAGCTTAAAATAGGTCACTTTTCATCTAATGAATATAAAATATATGACACGTTAACTTTTTGAATTATACAATGAACACAATTGAACTTTTCCCCCCATATTCTAATTTTTGGAGATGCACTAGTACATGTCTAAGATGGAGAGTACACAGTAAATATGCCAGTGTTAAATCAACACTATTAGAGTTAAATTAACACTGAGGGTGTCAAAATGTAACACTCTCAGTGTTAATTTAACTCTAATAGTGTTGATTTAACACTGGCAGATTTACTGTGTAACTAGTTCCAGCTACATGAGCTCAACATTGAAAGGATCAATGCTTTTCTGAATGTTTCTAAGGATATTAGGTAAACAATGTGCTTCTATTTAATTACAGTTCCAGCATGAACATTCAGTCAGTAATGGCTGTTTTCTATAGAATTTCACTATGTTAAGTTGGTAAAAGCATTTTCACGGCTTTGAGAGTGGGTTACAGGTCTAACTTTTGAAGTTTATCATTGTATTTAAAGCCAATAGTGCGGAGAACATCTTAACCGGACCCTGATCTCAGTCATGGTGTATATACATCAGGTCTGAATGGAACTCACATAGTAATGACATGTTTTGGCCTGGTTACTTTTAATCATTATCTGACACAATACATTTACTTCAGTATGGTTGTACATTTCTTTAGCCTCCTCTGTGATGTTCTAACCTAACAAAGTTGACACTGATAAAGTATTAAAGCTTTAAAGAGACAAGAGCCCACCTCCTATGTGTTTGTGCGCATCCTTTTCTTGTATTCCGGCGAAAATGCTGGCGAGGCTGGACTTCCCAACGCCGTGGTCTCCTAACAGAACCACCCGGTAAAGACACTCTGCTCCGGAGCTGTCCGACTCCTCCGAGTCAGAGGACCAGTTGGCGCGCGGGTACACGCTCCTGTCCCCGCCCTGGTACGAGGCGGACTGGCCGAGCGGAGTGTGGCGAGGCTCGGCGGGCAGCTGAGCGTCTCTCGGGCCCGGCTGGTGAGACGTGGGGATGGGAGTGCTCGCTCTTCTCCGCAGAGTTTCCTTTCCCTCTCTCTCCGTGTTCAGCGTCATCTTACGACCTGGAGCATGCCTTCACATCGGAGAAAGTAACACAACACATTCAGGCTGAGACTAAACGTAAGATTAACAGAGTGCTAGCACAGATAAAGCTGTAGAAGTCGTGGTTTACTCACAGACAAGTCCATGCGTGAGGACGAGGTCAGGCGAGGAGCCCTACAACACCATGTCCTCTTCAGTCTGACACCCTCACACTCTGTCTGTCCTTTTTCTCGAAGTGTTCAGTTGTTACAGCTTGTTTTTGTGCTTCTCTCACTCCTGGCTAGCTGTAGTCCAGCTCTCAGTACGTCTCTTGTCTGTGTGTGTCAGTTTTGTTGCTTGTAGGAGACTAGCATGTAATGCTAAACCTCAGGAGTCCTAGCAACCAGTCAGCAAAGTTCCACAACCCTGTTAAAAATTCAACAGTGGAATCAGGGGGGGCTTGTTCTCTCTCTCTCTCTCTCTCTCTCCTCTCTCTCTCGCGCTCTCTCTCGCTCTCTCTGTCTCTCTCTCTCTCTCTCTTCTCTCTCTCTCTCTCTCGCGCTCTCTCTCTCTCTCTCGTCAGTCAGCCTCGCTCACCCTCTGACTACACGAAGCTCACGCAACGCACGAGGACAGAACACAGCAGCGAATCTCAGCTGCAGTAAAGCTCTGTGCACAGTAAATCTGCCAGTGTTAAATCAACACTATTAGAGTTAAATTAACACTGAGGGTGTCAAAATATAACACTCTCAGTGTTAATTTAACTCTAATAGTGTTGATTTAACACTGGCAGATTTACTGTGTGCTCACAGCTGACCTGGGCAAACACACATGTTCAGTATCAGAACACACACATTCTGACTTGTTCACATACCCTGACAATTGCTTTAAGTGATATTTTAAATATGCAAAATATTTTACATATTTTTGGGGATTATTATTGTTGTTGTTGTTGTTGTTGTTATTTAATAACTTGATAATTATATATTATTATTATACTTATTTTACAGGAATTATTTGGGAGGTGGACCACTCATCATCATGACTCTGATGTGGTGGTGGTGTGTTAGTGTGTATTGTGCTAGTACACAACACACCAGTGGATCAAAGGTGCTGATGGTTTTAAACACCTCAGTGTCACTGCTGATTTTAAAAATTTTTAAACATGTTATTATACTGTTCACTCTGTTAGATACACTTACCTTATTGGTCAGATTAGTGTAAGTCAGAGACTGCAGCTCATCTGTTGTTGGACAGTTTGTGTTGGTGATTCTCCTAGTCCTTCATTGCTGGGAATAATCTTTGATTGGTTGGTGCACTACTTTCACTCCAGCAGCGACACTGAGGTGTCTAAAAACATCAGCAGCTCTGCTTTATCTGATCCACTCGTACCAGCGCAACACACACTAACACACCACCACCACATCAGTGTCACTGCAGTGCTGAAGATGATCCATCGTCCAAATAATACCTGCTCTGTGGTGGTCCTGAGGTCCTGGTGGACCTTTTATCAAGTCAATTTTTACAATACTGCTTTTTAAAATATACAACTGGAGGCATTACACAGTAAATCTGCCAGTGTTAAATCAACACTATTGGTGTTAAATTAACACAGAGTGTTATATTTTGACACCCTCAGTGTTAATTTAACTCTAATAGTGTTGATTTAACACTGGCAGATTTACTGTGTAGATAGTATGTAGCTTTAAAGTTTATTAATGTAATTTAAATGTTACCTGATAATGTTATATATCCAGAAAATATGTGATTAATAATTTATTCATTAATATTGCCCAGTACTTCATCCTCTTGCTGGAGCCAGAACCCAAGTGGGCTCCTTAGCTGTAACGCATTAGTGAAATGAGCCTTAGTGTTTATATTACTCACCCAATTCATAAACTCAGACAGATATGGTTTCAGATCCACTAGTTACAAGTCTGCTCAGAGAGCCAGAGTTCTTTTTCTTTTTTTTGTTCAAATTGTGTTGGGTCATTGATTCTGCATGATGTCGAAGTTCTCGTTGAGTTCGCTGCAGTCTCAGCCCTCAACAACATGACGTCAATCTTCAGCCTCTCTACTCTGCTCCAAGCTCCACAAACCTTATCAGCCTTTCTGCATTAGTCACCTTCTTTCATGTACAAGTTGCACTCAGCCTAAACCTTGGCTCCGTGACACCGCTGCTGTGAAGTAATGCCAGATGCAGTCTCAGTTACAGGACCATTGAAGAAAAACACCCTGATTAACTTTTATGCTTCTCCAAAGAAAGCAGCAACTTCAACACAATGGATTCAGTGCATGGAGAGACAGTGAGGACATCTCTCTCGCTGAAGCCTAGCTCAACCAGGGCTTACCAGGAAACTGTATTCTCTGAGGCTCAGCTGAATCTTTTCCAACTGAAACAACAGAAGTAATCAAAGCAGTCGGCCGTGCATTGGGGTGATGAAGGCCCTAACTGTTTACAGAGCCAGGCTTGTTCCCACACTTAAGTCAATTACAGCAATGTCCCAAAACTGCACTTGCAGGGTTTCCAATGATTTACAAGAGAGGCTAGAACTGCTGAGTTCACAGGACAAATAAATGATAACAGCCCGGGATAAAGAAATACTCAACATTTAGAGAATTGGCAATTAAACATAAACACAAATACTTAAGACAAATAGTGGAGAAAATACTGTCTCCCTATCAAATTCATCAGTTTATTTGTCATCCTGGAACATGAAAATATATTTTATAGCAAAAACAAAATCAAATATACCAAAGTATCCCAATTGCTAATGCAAGGCAACTGTGCTCCATCTTGCTAAGTTTCTTGCTGGACCAGAATGCAATTATTAAACTAAATCAGTATGTTGTGTTGTTCATATAGCATAGCGTTATATAGGCAGCCACTCTTCTCTTGGTATACTGAGACAGACATCCATATCTGGAGTACACCTGCAATGAAAATGAATTGTTACTGAACTTTCATACACATCACGAACTATCCCCTAGCCCCGCCTCAGTTACGTGTTTTTCTGTTTTGTTTGCTTGCCTGTGTGCAGTCTGTCCATGTGTTTGGTCACCATGTGCGTCTGTAGTCTCCGCCCTCATCTCATCATCATGTCTCGTTAGTGGTCACACCTGTTTTGTATTATCACAGCCCCTTTTGTTCATCCCCATGTTATTCGTCTTATTATTTAAGCTTCCTCATGTCTCCAGTCCTTTGTCAGTCACTGAATGTTGTGAAGGTGGTGAATGTCGTCACTTTTCTTTGTTTTTTTTTTTGGATAGTCACAGTGTTTTGGTTTAGTTGTGTTTGTAAGAATAAAGCTAAATTTTGGGATTTCACCATTGCATCCTGCTTCTCCTCCACACTCAGACGTTACAGATACAGTGGCCCATATTCATTAAGCATCTTGCAGTAGCAGTGCTGGTGTAGGATCAGATCCCATTCTTATTCATTATAACTTTACTAAAAAGAACAGATCCTAGATCAGCTCATACTCAGAGAAGCTTCCTGAATATCGGTCAGTGTTTAGTTAAACATTCTGAACTCTAGCAAACACACTACTCAATAAGATACTGTATTAATTTCAAGCTTACTACCACCTTGTTTTCAATGCTTGTATAGTGAACATACTAGGACTGTGAAGTGATATGAAAAATGGAAATGAACATTAATATTAATAATTCATATTGCTGTCATGTAGTTACACAGGGGTGCCTCCTAAGGGAGTCCTCAGTGACACAACTGTTTAAGGTCTCTCCTTACCATCTGGATTGGTGAAGCTATACAATACAAGATACAATAACAATACAGGCTTAAGTAGGGTTAAGTAGCAGGTCTGATACTACTCGAGTATAATGTGTAACCCTTCACATGTAATTATTTTTAGTACAGTGATTTAAAGTGCTACATAAGCATGGACATTATGGTTATATTTGACTAAAATGCAATGTAAGCCTGATAGCAGCAATGTTTGGGTTGAATGAGTAGAGTAAATTGGAGCCATTAAGTAAGATGCCCTGTTGTCACCTTGGCCAGTGTTTATAGCAAATACCGCTTTGCACTGGTATGTATGTCATGTATTTTTACTATTCTGGTGACTAATTATTATACATGCACTGAATATACAGTACGAATCAAATGTTTGGACACATCTGGACATTTAGTGTTTTTTCATAATTTAAAAAAATAAATATTTAGTAAACAAAAAGTAAACAAACCAGAATATGTTTATATTTTACATTCTTCACAGTAGGCACCTCTTGCTTAGATGCCAGCTTTCTTGGTATTTTCTCAGTCAGCTTTATGAGGTAGTCACCTGGAATGACTTTCAGTTAACAGCTGTGTCTTGTCAAGAGTTCATGACTTGCATTTCTTGCCTCTTAATGTGTTTGAGACATCAGTTGTGTGTCTACTTTGAAGTAAAATCTAAAACATGTTTTGGTTTGTTTATCACGTTTAAGTTTACTACATGATTCCTTATGTGTTCCTGCGTAGTCTGGATGACTTCAGTATTCATTTACAATGAAGGAAAATTAGAATATTGGATGAGAAGGTGTGTCCAAACTGGTACAGTATCCATTAGTCATCTTAAAAGGATAATCCAATGTTTTCAACTCAAACTCCAGCATCTGCAGTGTATGGTTGATTTACCACTGAATCATTTCTCAGCATTTACACCTGCTCAGTTGTTTACGAGAGCAGCTGCCCATTGACTACCATTGTATATGATTTTAGTCCAATTTTCTCTAATACATTCTTTTAATAACTACAGAGAATGCAACCTTATGCTGAAGATGTGAAAGACAGATTAGATTGAAAAATGCTGGAGTGGTTTGTTAAATCATCCCAGATATTGTTTGAATTACCAGCCAAGAAATGCTATGGGTATTGTATGTAAGGAACATATTCCCATAGATGGACTATAGCACACTGACTATAAATCAATTTGGAGAAGCACAATTAGTAATTCACGATGACAGTATAAACCATTTGACAGCTCCCCTGTGAGCAAGAGAGGCTGCATCTTATCACGCAAAAGAAAACAAACTATTCAGGATTGACTAAGCAAAGTATCTCCTGAAAAGGGCCCTTGGGGCCACAGAAGAGAATGCGCACACACACATTTAGCTGTGGCTGTGCGCAGGTTGTCCCAGCAGCTGTGGTTACAAAGTCTGTAAATCAGGATACAAAGAGTCTCTTTATGGAACATCTGCCCTTAAACATGGCCATTATGAGCCAGGACGGTTTTGTTTAACACAGGAAACAGGGGAACGGTCTCTGCTGGGGCTCTGGCCATCTGCACACACTGAACTTAAGCCTTTGTCACGGCGAATTCAGGAAATCCCAAATCTGGTTACCATTATCTTTGAAGAAATGGAAATCTCCATCATAAAAACTGTTTGTAGAAACTGAGTATGACATGATGTGAGAAAAGACAAACAAATGTCCTTTCGGTGGAAAAAAAGAGCCGAAAGAGCTGCAAATTGAAGGGCCTACATAACTACAGCTAGCTCTTCATATAATAGGTCACATAAGGGGGTTATGTAAGCAGCCTCTGTCAATTGTGGTGTCCAGCTTTAAAGTGTTACTGATTCTTAAGAGATGAGAGATTGCCATGGAAAGGAAAATGTCAAAGTGTTTTGGAACAAGCCGTTGGGAAATGCGAAACCCTTATTAACCTTTAATGGCCGACTGGGATTCCATGAATGTGCAGCTTGCTGCTGTTCTTCATTTATCTTTAAGATGGAGCCTTTTCCAAAACTGTAATATTACACGCCTTGAGATAGCCTATTACTTTTTCCCCTCCACGTCTTTGTTGGAAAGAAGAGCAGGCAGATTTCCTTCCTAAGGTTAAGCCTTTGCTTGTTGTATGTGTTATGCTCTGGCAAACATGCAGGGACTGCGCTCGGCTAATTGAATAGTCCTCTGTGATATTCAATTTGCATTTTTGCATGTAATTCAGTGTCATTTTAATGTCTCTGAATTAATCTTCACCGGCCCGTTCCTGTAAAGGGGGTATTGTATGAATGCTCCAGTTAATAGGTTCAGTTTGTCATTGGGTGTGCGCTGTCAGAGTGTTTGTAAACAGTCGTGAAGGGCGCTCTTAAGGGATTGAGTTGCATTGAGTGTTTCAAATATGCATCAGTTCATACAAGCAGGGTTAGGTCACACTAATAATAATATGAATAACAAAGGATTAAAAGACTTCCTTTCAACTAGCTACTGTAGCTTTACCCCGTTTTCTTATCTTTTTTATGTGGGAACACATAGTAAACATCCTAAACTTAGATATGGCCATTTTTTATGTAAAATTAACAACAAATGTTCTAGTTTGTAGACATTGTAGGACACAACCACTTAAACAGAGAACCCTCCACAAGCTGTACTCACTTATCCGACTTTGGGAAAATGTCCAGAAAGACCTCCCTGCTGATGTTTGTTCTTGACATCTGCAGTTTGTGAATGCTCTTGAGCAGTTTTCTGTTCTTGTCCTCCAATTGCATTATTTCCTAGAAGGTTTATATATGCCAGATACTGTGAGCAATTAATGTATTGCAAATGTGTTGTCCTTATAAACAAGCCAGAAGAAACAGTCGTAAATGGATTGCTTCTCGGAAATCGACCCCACTAGAGTTAACATCAGCCACACAGGATCAAAATGTGAAACAGAAAACATGTGACAAACAGTACTGATAAAATAAAAAATTTCCACCAAATAAATCACAATAACATATTATATTTAAACTTGCACTGATAACATTAAGGAACCCTGAGTACTGCTACACTAGGCTAAATCATATCTCACTAATCTGTTATCTTTTGATTGGACTGTTTTTTTTTGGCTGTAGTACTTGAGTCCAGTCATGGGCTTGAGCCTGTTTTCTTTTTCAAATGTATTAGGACGTGTCTTGTATAGGCTGTTATTTATTCAGAGAACATTGGCTGGATTCAGAGTGTGCACTGAATGCAAAGACATGTTCTGTGCTGCCATATTTTAGTTTTACACAAAGAATTCATGTCTACTTTTAAGTTTAGAATTACTTTTAAGCTTAGAAGTACTTTTAAGCTTAGAAGTACTTTTAAGTTTAGAAGTACTTTTAAGCTTAGAAGTACTTTTAAGTTTAGAAGTACTTTTAAGTTTAACAACAAGATTATGTCTGACACTTTCAAGATCTATACGTTTAAAACTAATACATTTGTTTTTAAGACTAATACTTTTAAAAACAATTAAAATGAGTTATGGCTTGCTCTCAGAGGAGACTAGATTTTTGTTCAATCAGTTGTGTGTCTACTTTGAAAAATCTAAAATCTAACACTTTTAACACTTTTAACTTTACTACATGATTCCTAATGTGTTCCTTCATAATCTTGATGACTTCAGTATTAATTTATAATGTAGGAAATAAAAAATAAAAACTGAATGAGAATGTGTTCTTTTGACTGGTACTGTATGTATTTTAGCATTTATTTCAAAATCTTTTGAATTGCTCAGTTATACATTGTGAACTTATTTAACTAAAACTAAAAACTAAAATTGAACATTGTGTGACATGAATACGAGAATAATGTATTATACGATATACAGTTATCACCCAGTGCTAATTCTCAATATCAGACAAGTCATATATAAAAGATCACCTTTTTATGAGCATCAATTTCTTTCTTCATTGTATGGTTGTGCAAAGCCATCAGTTTTACAACTGGAGGGATGTTGGACACATGTTCCTGTAAATCAAATATGAAATATAACTGCCTAACAACAGAAATAATAATTTTCTTTCTCCCAGAATATACAGTCATAGGTAAAAGATGGACGTTCCTGGTCAAAATTTTGACTGTTTGAAGAAGTTATCCTCTAAAGGGAACAAATCCAAATATATAATTTGTAATACTCCATACAATATAAAACATTTGCACATCCCACATGTGATGATTTCCAACCAGCAGGGGTGTCATAGTGGGGGGAAATATGGCACTGAATTACCAGGGCCCCAAGTGTGGAGAGGGCCCTTGAGGAGTCTGGAATTTATTTTCCTTTAAATATTAAAAAAGAAAATTTAATAATAGGGGGCGGGGCCCTGGGTATTGTTTGTGCATAGGGCCCAGAATTTGGTGCTACGCCCCTGCCAACCAGTATGTTAAAATAAGCAAATACGCAGTAATTGTGTATTAAAATCTGCTATTTCTGTGGAGAAAATGTGAATTATTTTAACATAATTTAAACAGGAGCATCCAAACTTTTGCCTTAGACTGTCATGAGTAGTTATAATTAATTATTGTCTATTACTTTGGCTATGGCTGACAGCACTTCCTGTTGTTTCTGATGAAACTGCCTCTCTAGACGGGTCATCTCTGTCTGACACAGGAGCTCTACATCCTCATATTCATACTAAAAAAAAGAGAAGGAAAACTTCTGAGAGGGGTATTCAAAACATTGTCTAACAGCGTCTGCCAAAAATGAAAATCCATTTGATCTGGGCTGCATATCCCATAAATTATTCAAAACATTCCATATCGAATGAAAATGTGTGTCGAGAGCATTGTTAATAAAAGCCAGATTGTGCTTCATCATCAAATATTCCTCTCACATGACCTACATCTCCAAAAAGACCATGTAGTGAACACAAGTCCAGTTTAATAACGTCCAACTCTAACTGTACCTCATGTGTCTCCCTGAGCTTGTCCAGTTCTCTCTTCATTTCAGTGATGTGCAGGGCTTTGACTGGATACTTCTCGTCTTTATATGTCTTTAGGGCATGAAGCTCTGCCTGAGCTTTAACCAAATCTGCTTTCACTGCCGTCAGCTGCACCTGTAGACCTGAATGTTGAAAATAATATACTCTTATCCTGTAACTCTTATATCAAGCAGGCGCATATACTTTGTTTCAGCTACCAACATCATTTGAGCACATAATGAGTGCTGAAGAGGTAACTGTTAGAGGCAGGGCTGCTGATAACAAAACCATGAGTTTACATGTATTATTTTTCATTTATAGCTCATTAGAACATGCAGAAAAACCATAAAGGAAATGTGAACCCTAAACATACAGGATTTGTGTTTGTAAGCTGAATAGGAGATGGTTCATTATGGTTTGAACTCAAGAGACTGAAGCTGTTGTTACAGAATCAATAAGTAATTAAATGGTGAAGTGGTTAATTCATTTGTGTTGGAAGCCACAATATGGACTTGCTGGGCTTCCTAAAGGACTTGGTTTAATATCTATCTTTAAATGTAAATGTACACTTACATACACTACCACTCAAATGTTTGGGGTCAGCTGTCTAGCCGTTTGTAAATTCTACTGCTGTAGATACTCAATCTTCCATGGTAGAAGTGTGAGATATGGTTAAATCTCTGACCCCAGTCTATTAAGTGCGACATCCTCTGCTCCTCTTTCATCACCCTGAGCACCGGTGTTCCACAGGGTTGTGTTTTGAGCCCGATCCTGTACTCCCTCTTCGCCCATGACTGTGTTCCTATTTATGGCTCTAACACCATAATCAAGTTTGCTGACGACACCACGGCGATCGGCTTGATCAATGATAACGATGAGTCGGCCTACAGAGATGACCTAGCACCTGGCTACATTAAGATTAGATTAAGATGAACCAATTTCCAAATGTGGTTTTCCCACAATGGAATTTGACCTCTGCATTTAACCCATTCGTGCAGTGAAACACACACACACACCAACCAGTGAACACACTCGGCTGTGAAAATTTGTGCCCGAAACGGTGGGCAGCCCTTATCCACCGGTGCCCGGGGAGCATGTAGGGGGTTAGACGCCTTGCTCAAGGGCACTTCAGTCATGTCTAGGGATCGAACCGGCGACCTTCTGGTCACAAGACCAGATCCTTACCACTAGGCCATGGCTGCCCCCTGACATGTTGTGCCATGACAACAACCTGGAGCTGAACACCCAGAAAACCAAATCATCATGGACTTAAGGAAGACTAACAGCTAGGCTAACTCCCCCATCTACATCAGATGAGCTGCAGCAGAGCAGATGTCTAGCTTCAAGTTCCTCGGTATCCACATCTCCAGTGATCTCACCTGGTTTGTGAACTCCTCCATCCTGGTCAAAAAAGGCACGACAGTGCCTTTACTTCTATTGGAGCCTTAAGAAAGCTCACCTGTGTCCTAAGTCCCTGGTGAACTTTTACCGTTGTACCATTGAGAGTATACTCACCAACTGTGGCTCCACAGCCGACTGAAAATCACTAGAACAGGTGGTGAAAACTGCCCGATGCATCACAGACACCCAGCTACCCACCATTCAGGACATTTATCACAAATGTTGCCTGGACAGGGTGAGAAACATCATCAAGGATGTTTCTCATCCAAACCATGGACTTTTCACCATTCTCCCATCTGGCAGACATTACAGGAGCCTCCGCTCATGCACTAGCCAGCTCAGGAAAAGCTTCTTCCCAGAGGCTGTAAGCCTACTGCACTCTGCAGTGCCACTTTAACTTTAACTGTATAATTGCACTGCCATTTAACTGCATCCTTGCACCCCTGCACTGTTCAGACACTTTATACAGTCTCTGCTACTTCACATATATGTACTCTCTCAATAATGTATATATTACTTATTTGCAATAGACATATTAAAATTTCTACAACCCACTGCACCTCCTCGTCTACTTACTTCTAATTGATAATAGATAGATGCTAATTGCATTTCATTGGTTTTGTACATGTACTATGCACAATGACAATAAAGTGAAATTTAATCTAATCTTATCTAATCTATAGAACCATGAACATTAATAGAACCCTTTGTATGACTAAAGGGTTGTTTCCTTGTGAAAAGGTTTCTACAGGTTGATTTAAAATGTGTTGTAGATGGTTCTGTAGAGAAGATTTTTGAAAAAGGTTCTAAATAGCACCAAAAATTAGAACGTCAAGCTTGTAACCCTTTTGGGTGCTATGTAGAAACATTTTCAAAAACTCTTCTATATATACTCATTCTTTGCCAATCTGAAGAACAATGTTGTCATGGAGAGGGTTCTTTGAGTATATTTAAATATAACCATTTTCTTTAATAAAGAACTCTTGAAGAACCATCTTTTTAAAGAGTGTTGTTGAAAAATGTTGTCACTGATTACGGACTAATATCTATTTTTATGGTATGTCAAGAATATTCCTACATCCCATGATACCTTTGTCAAAATATGAGTTAAACTTATGTTAGAAGAGTAAACAAATGTAGTAAAGTCTATAAACCCTGTCTATAACTGTTCTACCTCACCCTTCTACCATAGGAGACTGATTATCTAGAGCAGCAGGTAATCACCTAGAATTTTCTTCAGGAATAAAGGAATTTTCTTCAGGAATTGTCATGGAAAACCTTTGAGTGCTAGTGTACAGTATGTAAGCATATTATTAAATGCTATTTGAAATGAGCAAGTCTTGCACAGGTTTGAGCCAAACAAATATGGAACTTATCAGGGTGACTGTGATTAAATGTGACTTTCAACCTACCAGAGATACGATTCTCTGCATCCTCCACTGCATCCTTCAGCTCTGCTTTAGCATGCTTGATCTGTTGTTGTCTCCATTGTTTTAAGGCATCTAATGAACTCTTAAAAAACATATTCAACCAGTTATTCATGTACTAAGTCAGGTTTCCAGACTGGTTGGAACTTGCAGACCACAAAAGCTTTAGAAGCATTTAAATGTTTAAACAAATATAATAAATGATCAGTCATTATTCATTATCCACTACAACTGACAAGTTCAAAGTTGACAATACTGTACTCTTAAACATAACAGCCAATGGCCAGTGCCAGTGTGGCCCACTAGCGGGGTACAGGCCTCAGGCTGTAAGCCACTGTACTATGTTTTAATTTCACTTGCACAATAAGGAGGGTATAAACATGGTTGCTGTACAGCATAAACAAAGATGCAAATGCAAAGTAAGTGCACCTTTTAAACATGTTCACTTGTCACGTGCTACCACCTAATTGTTAGTTAGGTTGCCACGTGTTCTTCAGTTGTATAAACAGCATTATTTTAAATCAACACTGTTTCATGTAGGAATCAACTGATGGCTCACCTCCAGCTTCTCGTGCTGGATGAGGAGTTCCCTTCCACTAGACATAGAGTGTGTGTCTGTGTCATAGATGTCCCTGGCCATCTGCTGGTTTGTCTCCTGTAGTTCTTCACAGTGCTTTTCAAGATCCTCAACAGACACTCTTTTCAGTTTGATCAACAGCTGAATGACAATTAGCAGTTAGAAATCTGCACAATAGAAGAAATGCTGATATTAAATGTTAACTGTTGTCTTACACACCTTCAGTGTTTCAGCATGATCATTTACACAGAGTGACTCCTGCTCCCCTTTATCAGTTTTTATCAAAGCGAGTCTGGTGGATGCTGTAGATGAGCCCATGGAAGTGTTTCCTTGAGATCTCCCTGTTTAAGATTTGCATGTGGCATTGTGTGGCATTTATGTATCATAATTCATTTTACATGACCATGTTCTAGTCTAGTCAAAGGTGTCACAAGTATTGACATTCATTACTCAGGTAGAAGTACATATACTAGGGTTTAAAAGACTTTTATAGAAGTTGAAGTATCAACTTAAGCTTTTCACTCAAGTAAAAGTATAAAATTACTGGTTTCACAACTACTTAAAATATAAAAGTAAAAGTAATGTAAGGAAAACAAATGCCAAAACTTAGGCTGTGCCACAGGGGCATATAGTGCACTACCCCTACCCCCCCACCCCCAAAATAAATTTTTCCTAAAAGCCGTAATGACTATAATGTTATATTAAAATGGTAATGTTGATTTTTTGGGATGTACTGGCTTCCTGTTTCAGCTGCATATCTGCCCCTTGAAAATGAAAACATTTTAGTCATTTCAAATATATTAGTGGACCATATATGTGTAGTACTGAGCTTACTGGAGAGTGACAAGACACGTGACGTGCAGGTGTGATGGATCGCTTACCAATAGGGCATCAGAATGGTATGTGTTTATACTTATCATCCAACCACAATCGCATTCACTCTTTCTGGATGGTTCAGTTTATCTGGAGAGGATGTTTTTTGAATAATGACAAACCGAAATGAAATATGTAGAAATAACGAGGCTGTTTAATGTAGAAATTATCAGTAGAACGTACTGATAATTGCATGAAAATGTAAGTAAGTAGAAGTAAAAAGTCATCCGAAAATAATTACTCCAGTAAAGTATAAATAACCAACATTTCTACTTAAGTATAGTAACTAAGTATTTGTACTTCATTACTTGACACCTTTGAGTCTTAATATTTAACACTTACAATTAAACAGGTTGTTTTTATAACTCTGACATATAATCTATGCAAAAGATCTGTGTTGTGATTGGCTTAAAAAGCAATAGATTATTGGGCCGAGTGGCTCAGCGACTGACACTATGATCAGAGGATCGCGAGTTCGAATCCTGGTCATGCTGCTTGCCATCGACAGTTGGAGCCTGAGAGAGCAAAATTGGCCGTGCACATGCATTAGAGGAGGCCTGTGCTAGTCTTCACCAGGGTCAGGTGCATTACAAGAGGGAGAGTCCTAACAGATGGGTTGGTTGATTGTCTCTACTAATACATTTGGGAGAAATTTGGGTAAAAAAATGATGTTTGAATGTAGATTAGAATCAATATTTCAATATGAAGGCAGATCTTATACAGTGTTCATACTGTCAAACCAGAGGTCTCACCAGATCTTTTAAGCCGGGCTTGATTTATTTCACGAGGTGATGTGGTTATACTGTCTCGCTCTGTGATTGCACCATATGATGATTTGGCCCCTTTGCGGTCAGGCTGTGCTAAGGCCCAGGGCACTGGCTTTGGTTTTGTGGTGTTTACTCCTTTTGTCCATTTGCTCCTCTCCCACTTGCTGTAATCCTTGAAAATAATGAAGATATTTTTCACACATTAGTTGTACACTATATATTAAAACAATTGTTTTGTTCAACGTTAACAGAACACCAAGACTGTTTCCTCAATTTTGGTGTAATAATTATTTAGTTAAATAATTTTTATTATTATTATTTTTTAAATATTTTTTACTAGTATAAAGTGTTAAATAAACCAAAATATTTTTAAAAATTTTTGATTATTCAAGGTACACAACTGCCCAGCTAACAAAATAACATTGCGAGAACGTTCCATTTAGGTTATGCTAACATTTACAGAACGTCATGGTGTGGAGTTCTTGCTTGGTTATCAGAACGTTAGGTGTGAACATTAGGCTAGAACGTTCTTTGAACATTCCCTTAATGTTATTATTATGATACACCCGGTTAGGTTGCAAACAGGGAACATTCGTTCATCGTTAGGCTAACGTTAGGTTGGAACGTTATATCTAGGTTTGTTCAAACTTTAGTGAAAGCTTTCAAAGAACGTTCCAGAAACGTTGTCATTTAACAGAACCATGCATGAACGATACCAGAACGTTAGTTTAACGTGTGATGTCTCAAACACATTAAGGGGGCAATAATAAATGCAAGTTATGAACTTGACAAGACAGCTGTTAACTGAAAGCCATTCCAGGTGACTACCTCATAAAGCTGACTGAGAAAATGCCAAGAAAGCTGGTATCTAAGCAAGAGGTACCTACTGTGAAGAATGTAAAATATAAACATATTCTGGTTTGTTTAACAGTGTTTTGTTTACGATATAATTCCATATGTGTTTAGTCAGTTTGGATGACTTTAGTATTAATCTACAATGCAGAACATTTAAAATAATAAAAAAACACTGAATGTCCAGAGGGTGTGTCCAAACTTTTGACTGGTACTGTATATATACACATACACTGAAGAACAGCATGTCAAGCGTGTGAAATGACCTTTATAAAGCTGTTTATAACAGTTATAAGATCTGCTACTCCTCCACAGTAAAAATAACAGCAGAGAGACACTCACCACGTTCTCAAAATCCTCCTTCAGGGCACAAAACAAGTGTTTTGGCAGTTTAGTCATTGTCAGCGTGTTCTCACAAGTGCTCAGTGGTAAAAATATTTGTGTTGTCAGAGAAAATGTCCCCTCTGTTGTGAATGAACATTTCACCTGTTCTGTTTGTCATAGTAACCGCACGCACAGTGGATCTCTATCGCCATCTAGTGGTCAATGACGTTACTACAGAACATTTACAGTCAATTGTCTCACTCATTGTCCATAGTATCAGCTCCACTGACCATATATGTGCACGTTGTACAGTCATGGCCAAAAGTTTTGAGAATGACACAAACATCAATGTCCACAAAGTCTACTGCTTCAGTTTTTATAATGGCAATTTGCATATA
>BRDA01081243.1:0-12670 GCA_036984385.1 Crenuchus spilurus | reverse complement strand
CTGATACTGATTATGTAAAGCTGCTTTGTGACAATGTCCATTGTAAAAAGCGCTATATAAATAAATTTTGATTGATTGATTGATTGATTGAAAATGTTAATTCTGAACAAAAATTTACATTTTCACCATATTCTCATTTTTGGAGATGCATTGTAGTAGTAAAACCTACAACTAAATATAAATAATGAATATATGATTATGAGATTACATAATAAATTACAAATAATGAATTAAAATAATGTGATTAAAATAGTAAAGATCAGAGCTAAACATAAAGACAGGAGTTCACTTAAAAATGAGGAAACATTCAGTGCTGACTTAATTTTAAGTGTTGGAAATGGTCGTCAATAAATGTGTGTAAATGTGTTAGATATTAGTGTAAACACATTTGTAAATTATATGAATTATTAAGTGATGTAGTAGCTCTTCATTGCCGCTAGGCTTCAGTATTTATCAAGAATGATTCTTATCAGACGTGTTATCCAGGCCTGTCACAGAGAAGGTTTATGTTTTAACATGTACATTTCTTAGAATGCATACATTTTAGCTGAATATACAGTGGCACGTTTAGAGTAACTCAGACCTGCACAGAACATAACTGACACCTGAAAGAAACCCATTTCACTTTTAGTCATTTCTACTTCTGATACTCCCTTATCTCTCTGGGATATCCCTGACTTTACACAATACCAGCCTGTCATTTGGTGGTCCTATGGTGGGCTCCTTAAATGAGTTACTCTTTTAATATTTTATTCATGTTTTAAAGTGATTGAGGTTAATGTCTGATTGACTCTGAAATGAAAGCACAGGAGTTAAATAAGAACTCATGGAGTCAGTTTATAGCTCAAAATGTGTCTAAACTTTGGATACAAAGTAGCTCCTTTGTCAGATATAACAGCTGAACACACTCATGACATTCTTTCTACAATAGACATTAAACATTCTTCAGACAGTTCTTCACAAATCTGCTGCAGAACATCACATAAATGTTGACACTTGTAGGTTTGCTTTGCTTTTCACTTCATCCCAAATCAGCTGGATGTAGGGTGACCAGATTCCAACTCACCAGATGTGGGACAAAGATTATGTTTGTGTGGGACAATGTGGGACACCAATGCATCGAGGTAGTCTAAAATAACGGCACATAACAGACTGCAAATAAAAACGTGTGCGCGCGTGTATATACAGTCATGCTCAAAAGTTCACACACCCCTTGAACTTTTTCACAATTTGTCACCTCAGAACTATAAGCTTAAATGTATTTCATTGAGATTTTAAGTGAAAGTCCAACACAAAGTACCACATAATTGTGAAGTGGAATGAAAATGATACATGGTTTTCAAAATTGTAATGAAATAAAAATCTTAAAAGTGTGTAGTATTCAGAAGTATTTAAAAGTATTCAGCCCCCTGTTACCCCTAAACAAAATCCAGTGCAATCAATTACCTTCAGAAGTCACTTAGTTAATAGAGTCCAGCTTGTGTGTAATTTAGTCTCAGTATAAATACACGTTTTGGGAAGGTCTCAGTGGTTTGTTAGAGAACACTATTGAATTAATAAACTGCAAACCTACCAATACATGGCCGTCCACCTAAACTGACAGATCAAGCAAGGAGAGCAAGATAAGAGGGGAGTGTAATTTTGGCAAGTGTAATAGCATTGCCAAAATCATACTTCCCCCACAAAATCCCATATGAAGAAGCTACATTAAAATGCTTTTGAGGGTAATATCTACACACCTAGACATTTGACATATTTGGGGTTTTACACCCCACTTACACATAATCCTGGGTGGAGCCTGTTAGAACAGCATAGAAAAACAGGACACAGGACAAGCAAAAAATGTTACTTTGAACATGTTGCCAGCACCACGTCAAAAACCTGCAATTACACAAAAACATGCACCTTTAACTCTGCTGATTTTATAAAAGTATGGATTTGAGCATTTAATCTATAGACTAAGATATTTGACCAATCAAAACTTAAACATTGTTTCTAAATATGAGCTGTGATTATTCAGCTTGTTCTTGCAGTGCAGGTGTCTCTGGTCAGGTTGTCAATATAATGTGTGTGTAACACAACACTGTAAGCACACTTGATGTGTTTATAACTCCGCTCTGGGTCAGAGAACATTAAGATGTACAGTGTATTAAGTGTACAATGTCTTTATTTCTTCTGAAAAGGTGTGAATCATTGAATTTAGACCAATAACACGAGATGATGTTAGGAGCTGCAGCAGAATCTCGGTTGTGTCTTTTGTTTTAACAACGTTCTAATAATATCAATTTATTAGGACTTCTGTTTGTTAAATATAACACAACTAGTGCTTTATGAGATGTTCTGTTGTTTTCTGTGAAAGAAATTATGACAATAGTAAGTATTTAAATACTCCCCTCCCCTGATAACAGCCCTCACTGCTTTCCCCACACAGCCATTTGAGAAATGCCAGATTATAAAACAAGTATTTTGAAAACTGGAGTCTGACTATCAGTAACAATGGGGGACAACGTCTCAATTTGCGGGAAAAGTATTTAAAATGCGTGACTGTCCCGCACAAAGCGGGACATCTGGTCACCCTAGCTGGATGGGTTTTAAGTCTGGAGACTGTGCTCCACTCCATGTTTTCAAGCTCACCATCTTGTTTTTTCCTGAGGTAGTTCTGGCAGAGCTTGGACTTACTGTATGTTTTGGGTTATTATCTTGCTGTAGGATGAACCCCTGACACACTAGGCACATACATGAACATTCTATAACTTTCTAAGACTGTTTTAAAACTGTTGACCGGTAGTGTAAATCCTAGTTTGTGTTAGGAGGGGAGGAGAGACAATAATGTGGAAATCTACATCAGGCTCTGATTTAATGCAATTCGTAAAACTTTATTCTGAAATGACGTGATTATATGCATGCGCAGTACAAATCAGGCAGAGTGAATGGATAGTGACCCCCTCTCATTTAGTGGGGTTTGTTTTTGGCTAAAGTGATGTTGTAATATCCTGTCCCTCTAGCCAATGAGCGTTGAGCCCCACCTTCCCTGTCAAAAAAGGGTCAAAAATAAATTTATTGTAACTGTAATTTGTGAATGGTAAACATAACTTATGAAGTGAAAAATATAAACGAGAAGCGAAAATGTAAGTATTACATTTACAACCAGTATTTTTCGTTTATGATTGTTTTTAATTTACAATTTTATAGCTTCATTTACAGATTTACATTTATGTTTACCATACTTAAAACTTATGTTTACAATACCTGTTTTACGTTTATGCTTAAGCTGAGCCTGTTTTGACACCATAAGTGAAGTCAAGCACAAGCTTCCTCCGCTGTGTGTGATGCAACCACCGCCTCTTTTTGAACTACCGCCAATACACTGTCACTGGGGAGCTAACGCGCTCAGAAGAAAGGACAGGATCCCCACCTCTGAATGGACCAATCAGTAGATGCCTGAGCCAGCAGATATTGCAATGTGTGAGTGACAGAGAGAGAGAGAGAGAGCACCATCTACCTGCCCTGAGAGAGCACTGCCAATTTTTGCTCTCTTGGGCCCCAGCTGTTGATGGCAAACAGCATGACAAACCAGGGCCATGCAGAGACCTTTGGAGGGGCAGGTGCTCAAAGTCCAAAGGGGGTACATGGAGCACAAATTTGAAACACCATACAGAAACATATACTTTACAATATAAAGGGTTGTTTTGTAGCAACCCAAATTCATAAAGAACGTAACATGGAATCACAACATACCATTTCAATGTCCACACCTCATATCTTTGTTAGGGGGCAAAAGTAGTCTATATAGTCTATATTTATCTGATGTGGTACATTGGATAGCTTCTGTTGAGGGGGTTGGTGGGGAGGCTGCTGCTGATGATATTGCTGTAGGTGGGCTGTATTGATTGAGAGTGTAGACACTAAAGAGAGCATGGGAGAGATAGTAGCTGATTAAACAAGTGTTATGTGATCATGACCAGATGTAAAGATAACTAACATTAAACATGGCTCACTGTGACCTGCCATACTGCTGACTGATTGTAGGAGATTCTGTGCTGAGAAAGGCTGCAGCCAAGCCTGTATGAACTAAACAGAACACGTTGCTCATTCGTAAACTGAAAGGGGAACATTAATGGGGGGACAAGAATAAAGGAGGGGTGGAGGTACAGCCTATATCCACAAAGCCATAATTCAAACTGTGCATTAATTTAGGACATAGAAAGATAATGTATTGAGTTGAATTCAGATCCCCATTAGACATTGGACTGTTTAACTGTGGCTCCTCTTCCTGGAGTCCTTGCTTTTCAGGGTTAATACAATTGAGGGACAAATATGGAACAATTCTGACACATCTTTATTTTAATTTCACAGCTGTAGTTTTATTTTCTAACCTCAGTAAAACCAAATGCAACCATTTGTTTTGACACAAACATGACCTCGACATGAAATCTTTCATCCTATTTTTATTAATAGACAGTAAAATTATACATATAATTATAATATATAATATACACATCAATTATACATCTCTCTGATGCACTTTGCCCATGACAAAAGAAACATATAGAAACAAAAAGAAGTCATACATACATGCATACAGACATACTTTTCCCCCTCAGCACGCTGTGTGCTTCATTAGCGGCTATAAGTTATGAGAGTGTGTGCAAAGTTGGACACACACAGGATGCTGCTCACTTCACTAACTTGGAGTGCACAACTAGCGTGCACAAACAAATACTGCTGCAAAACCTACTCACCGGACTGTCAGTTGTGCTCTCTCCGCATCTAGCAGCACCTAGCTGCAGGGCACATCGTTGTGGGCACGTGACGTTAGAGCAGTGAGGGCACATCTATGTGGATCATGTGACTGACTGAGGGTAGATCTAAATTATGATTATTTTTTATTATTAATATTATTGTGGGCCACAGAGACAGACGTACACACATTAAAAAATAATAATAAAAAAAACATTTTAACAAAAGGGCACTTTGGGCAGAAGGGGCCAAAGGGGCAGGTGCTCCACCCTCTGCCCTGCCTTCTGCACGTGCCTGTGACACAGATTTAAACTTTTACAGCCATTCTTAGGGTTTTTGGCCACTTTTTGTTCAGGCGGTGGCACTGTGTCATTTTAGTGTGACGTGTTTTAGTTTGTTTTGAGTTGTATTATTTGGGAGCTTCTGGAACCTTTTTTTCTTCACCAGAATGAAGGTCAAATGTGTGGATGAGTGATGAAGGCATGGGTGGATGCTTTGTTTTAACAAAATTTGTAGTGAGTCACATGGGGACGGCGACAGAAACCAAGTGAATGAACCATAACAAAATTTGGGACAAAACTTCTCCGAAAAAACTCAAGGATAACCGAAATGTACTATAACAAGGGCAAACCATAACTGAGGTTCCACTGTATTTAAAACACACTTTAAAGGATATTAATTAGTTGTTTTATCTCAGCCAACTCAAGAATCGATTAATTTGAAGTGGACTATGGACTAGGCCACCTTTCAGATCTTGAAATAAGGGACATTCTTAGGGTGTTGGGGGAGGGGGAGATTATGGGGGTGTGGCTTGAATATTGCACCTATATAATAAAAGGTGTTACGCTGTCATAGAAACATTGCTCAGTAGACTATAATTGCCCTCTGTAGATGCAATAAAAAAAAAAAATTTCTGGTGTATCTTAGCAATGCATACAGCATTTTTGGTCACGACTCACACTAGTGATGGGATTCTAAGGCCCTGTTAACTAAAAAGTGGGCTCTTACAGCTCCCAAAACAAGCAACTTTTTTTCTTCTTTCATTTTATTTGCTGCTTAGCGTAAGCTGTCGATTCATCAGTGATGTAAATTAAATAAATGTACAAATGCAAAAACAGCTCAAATCATTTTTATGCATGGAAATGTAGAAAGAGATTCCTCATATAAATTTACATATGTCCTTTTCATAACAAAATGTATTTATTAATTTATTTTGTCTATACAATTGTGTGCATTTATTTATTTATACATATGTAATTTTTCATCATATGGAGAGTCTTTTTGTATCTTTTTTCTCTGTGTGCACATGCAACAATTAAAGTTCATACTAATATAATGCGACTTAATTTACAAGTACGGAATGATTCTGTATTTTACGGGATGGGTGGCAACCCTACTATGGACCACACTAGTTATATCATCAGAGTTTTACTAAATCTCCTCTACTGTACCCTGTAGACAAATATGCTCCAAACCCTCCATTGAACTACTATTTGATTCTCTGATTAATGAGGTTAGAGTGTAAATATGAATGTTGTTACATATGAGCTAAAACTGCAGTGCACAGATTTGACATCCTCACATAAATACCCACAAAATCAGCTAAATTTAGTTGGTTAAGGTAATTAAGCAGTAGTATGTGCAGTGTGAGTAACTGGTGTTATAAAAAAGTTTTCAAGTTATATAATAGACTTACTTTCATGTGATGTTATTGCAATGCACTGGACTGCTTCTAGCACAGATTAACCTGGTGTTCATAGCAGTGATGCACAACTTCACTTGTATTTGAGTAATAACAACACAAACAGAAACAGACTGATTTCTGAGAAGTGACACAGCGGATGAATACATTTGCATAATTCAAATGTTTAAAGGCAGATTAAAACAGATATTTATTATCATCTAAAGCCTTTTCAAGAACAAGAACCTGGAAGAAGTTAATACAAAGTCTGCATCAACTGAGCTTTATGAGTTTACAATGTGTGTAATATAGATGCTGAAGTCCTACGGGAGTGGGCACATTTTAATTAAATTTTATATTACTGTATAAAAAACTCAAAAAAGGGTGAACTTGAAATGAAATGCTTTTAAAGACTTAAATTAAAATTAGTAAAATATTATTTTAATTATTCAACAGTTTAACAGATTGAAGTCCTGAATATAGGATCTGGAATATCAGAGAAAATACATAAAATAAAAAAAATGTGATAAAAACACCAACTTTGAAGCACATTATGCAGAGCCATTTTCATTAGTGTGTCTGAATCCTGTTTCTAGAAATCTGAAAAGAAACAAAATGATATAAAAATAATCTTGATTTCATATCTGATTATGAATATTATTATGAAAAGTACAGAAGTCTTGGTCTTACTCTCAGTGGTGGTGCAGATGAAGTTGAGTTTCTGATTCTCTGGCAGACTGATCCACTGTTGACTCCCAGACTGCACAGCTCCTGATATTCCTCCTTCACTACAGTCTTCCACCCCTGTGCCGTTCCCTGGAGCCCAGTTCTTATAGCAGATAGTGAATCCACTCACCCAGTACCAGAAACCCTGATCACAGGTATAACGTAATCCCATCCACACATTAGCAGTGGAGGCATACTGAAGAGCGATCTTCACCTGGTTCTGAAGTTCTACAGTGTGAACAGAGACCAGGTCCACATAATTCTGTCTGCAGTATCTCAGAGCGTCCCACCACGTCATGTTCTGTTTAATAATGATGACTGGAACATCTTAAAGAGAGCCAGAACAACTGACATTAAAAAAATCTGTGAGTATCTGTGTGTAGAATAGAAACACTCAATCTGGTAGTTAAATACTGCTGTCCTCCATCTTTTCTTGTCTTTATTAAATCATTGACTCAATACTGTGACTGATGTTATCACGAGACAGGACAGTCAGTAAAGTCTTTATCCAGAACTTTTCTATTTCAGCTCAGATTAACACAATGTTCTCTTTGCACTTTTTCTGTAATGGCAAAATTGTCTTATTTTTAAATTTCACTTCTCTTTTTAATCTATTGTTAAACGTTTGAATTTGTAATCTGTTCTATTTTTACTCTTATTGTTTCATTTCGTTTCCTTTAATTGTATTGTAGATTATTTTAATGTGATGTTCTCACACTTTTACTGTTTGACTTATTTCTATCTGTAAAGCACTTTCAGTGACTGCAGTGTGTGAAAGGTGCCACATAAATAAATTTGTCTTTCTTTGCTAGTTTTTTTTTTTTTTTCATTCAAAAGGTCAAGACTTGGTCCCGAGTGGCTCAGTGGACTAAGCCGCTGTCACTATGATCTGAGGATTATGAGTTCAAATACTGATCATGCTGCTTGCCATCGGAAGCCGGGGCTAAAGAGAGCCTCTCTCCAGGCAGGTAAGATGGCACTCTCTCTGCAGCACTACTAAGTAATATCAGCTTGCTCAGGCGTCTGCCAGGTGACCATCAGAACTGGAGATCCTGTGCTTTCCTCCAAGCACGTGGTAACAGCAACAGTTTGAAAAATGGCAGAGCTTGATTTCACATGCATCTGAGGAGGCCTGTGTGAGTCTACACCCTCCTAAAGTCAGAGACATTACAAGTAAAATCGGGAAAGTCAATAAGTGGGCGGGTCAATTGGCTACCAAATCACATTGAGAGAAAATTAGGTAAAAAATCTTCACCTCCTACTTTCGTTCTTCAAGTCATCAACTTCACTTTCACTCTCAGTCTGTCAGAGAAACTGTCATTGGGTTCTAACCATAATTATCTTCTCCTACATACTATTCAAAATGACTACATTTACATTTACAGTATTTGGCAGCACTCTTATCTTAAATAATGATTAGTCTCAATGATTTTACTTATCCATCGTTATATCTTTATTATTCATTCACTTTCTCATTTGATTTATTCTGTTATTTACTTTTGCTTCCAGTTCTAATCAGTGGAGGAGGTAAAAAAGGAAAGTGACTCTTTACCAGACATGCAAATAAGCATTTCTCCATATTTTTGATCAAATTACCCACCTTTATAGCAGACAAATGGACTTGGCCAGCGGCACCCTGCGTCATACCATCCGTTTCCAAGCTCTCTCCGTAATTCCACACAGTAATTACCCAGACCATTACTTGGCTTTCCACTCACCCAGTCTGTGTAAGAGTAGTTACTCCCATCTGACCAGAACCAGCTCTACAAACACATTAATACTGATCAGTAAACACTTTAAAACACAGGACTATCTGTTCTCTGCTCTGTTAATATAGACTTTATAGCTGCTCTCTGAGCACTGCAGCAGGTGTCTGCTCACTGCTTCAGATATGTGTGCTTTACTGTCCCCTAGTGTGTGTGTGTGTGTGTGTGTGTGTGTGAGAGAGAGAGAGAGAGAGAATTAATAGAAGTGCTTCTTCTTCTTTAGACATTTTAATGGTGCATATACACTTGTATATAATTTTAACTAAGAACTTTAGAAAAGTGGTAATAAAATGAGTATTTTAATATTAACAGTATTTAAAGATAATAATCATAATTTAGTTTATAAAAATAATAAATGAGTGGTGTCTGTATTAAACAAACATAAAGAAGATGCAGTGATACATTAACATCTGCTGTAGTTTCTGGAGCAGAATTTTGTTCTGTTGTTCCATCATAACAGGTCTTATATTACAGCCTGACTGTCAAGTGACCTTTTCACACTTTTACTACAGTCTGTTCTGCATGTGTTTATAACTTATGTCTGTTCTTGTTTTTATCTGGTATGTTTAGGTTTTTGTGCTTTTAAGTCAAAGCTGTTGTGATGCTGAATTTTAATTCATGATCAATGAACTTTATCTAATCTAAAAATTAAAACTAATTATTAAAATAATTTGTTTAAAGAATGCACTACTTACACCATTAATCTGTCTAAGTCCGATCCAGAAATATCCTGTTGTACTGTTGATAGCAGCTATTAGAGCATTCATTTGCTCTTGACTATCCGTGGTTGCCAGATCAGTGTAATTCGCTCTGCAGTATGTCTGAGCATTGGTCCAGTTCAAATTGTAAGTCACCACATAAAACTGACGAGTCTTACACAAGCAGAGAGTCCACAGACCTGTTAGGATTAAAACCTCATATCAGCCTGACAGTTCAGTAATGAAACAGCAGTTTTACAGATGATCATTAACTTGCACTGACCTGAGAAAAGCACTAAATACAGCACCATGACTGTGGAGAAAAGAGAAAGAATTCAGATATTAAACACCAGAACAGTCTTTATAACCTCAACATTAACTCATGATATATAAATCAATTCATTATACACTACCTAAAGCTACTGTATGTCTGTCCTTCCATCTTATGGCTTAAAGTATTATAGTGGTAACCCTACTTACAAGCATCCCTACTAACGAGTATTCCAGGTAACGAGTCGAGATGTCAGAATATTTTTGTTCCAGGTAACGAATAAAATTCCAAGTAACGAGTAGCTTAAATTAGTTCAAGTATGCCAACCGCTAGGGGCACGGTGGTCGTAGCATAACCTAGATGCTAGCGTAGAAGAAGAGGTCAGTCATTACCTTTGACCGTTGTCCAGTGAAAGTGCTAGTGAAAGCGACACAAAGACAGCAAATGGTAGTGAACAAGAAAGTTAGATAAATTTTACTTTTGCTTTTCATTTGATAAGTTTAACCATGCCATACACGTACACCCTTCTTCCACTCCTCCTTAGCTGCCAGCCTACACGAGTGCCATCGTCGTCGTCTCATTTATTTAAAAAAAAAACGATATAAACACATTATTTAGCATATTAAAGTATACTGCATATTGGCCGGCTGACACGGATTAATCAGTTTTACATGTATTCTTATGGGGAAAATGCATCCAGCTAACGAGCAAACCAGCTAACGAGCTCGGCTCCTGCACCGATTAAACTCGTAAGTAGGGTTACCACTGTACTTTAATAATTACGTATTATTTTATTTATTAGTACACAAACATTTACACTAAAATCATTGCTTAGTCTGTCATGCCTAGGGTGTCCAGACGTCCTCTTTTACCTGGAGATGTCCAGGCGGAATTTCACATACATCCAGGTTTTTGTTGTATTCGAGAAGCGTTTCGTTCACAAACTAGCCTCGCCCTCCTCCTATTCCGTTTGGTTTGCTTGATTGAGATGTTAGGCTATATAAAATGGAGACCCAGCTGAAATACAAGCAGGTTTCCCTTTAGGCTGCCACAAGCTCATCGATTGGCTCTGCCGTTTCTTGCTAACGTGATTGGCCGTCGCCGCTGTCACTCCCTCAAATGGAGTCTGGATTGCAATTTGGCCAACAGTTCGTTTTCACCTGTAAGTTGTTAACGTGTTGAAAGTTTGTTCTGCCTGTGCCCATCTGCTAATTCTGTTTAAATAAGATCTATTGACTATATAGTCCAAACATGTGTAACATTGTTGATAATGAGCTGAAGTGAAGTTGACTTAAAAGGATTGGGTGATAATTTTATGCTACAAGCTTTTAACAATTTATTACATATAAATAATATGTAATCATGTATTAAAATTGTATTAATGATTAATATAAATTTTTATTAATAGTGTTTGAATACACCTCCTAGTGCTACTTGGACACATCTTCAGTGAAGAAACCCGGGGTATTAGGGTGTTTCTGGTTTTTGATCTTCATACACCCTCCCCCGGGCGACCCAGCCGGGGATGATCAGGCCCCGACTTGTGTCCAAGTGGGATACTGCTCCACGGATCCCCCCCTATGGATCCACAGCCACCGCGAGGCCCTTTCTGCCGCCTCAAGGATGTCTCTGATGGCTCTCTTTAATTGCAGTCCTTTCATCCCAAGAAGTTTGAGGGTTCTATGAAGTGACTGGCCAGTGAAGCCTCGGCACCCAACTTCAACTGGCTCACAGCGGGCTTTCCAGCCGTTGTTCCGGCACATTATTCTGAGCTCTTCATATTTTGCTCTCTTACGCTCATTGGCCTCCTCAATACGGTCTTCCCATGGGACAGTCAGTTCCAACATGACTACTTGTTTGGTGGACTCTGATGTTAATACCACATCTGGGCGGAGAGAGGTAGTGATAATATTTGTTGGGAACTTGAGCTGTCTTCCAAGGTCGACTTGCAGATTCCAATCCCGTGCGGTCGAGAGGAGCCCCCCTGCTGGATTAGACTGATAAGGTGCCTCTGTCCTGCCCTAATGAAGGTAATTGCCCTCTTGGGGGCTGCCTGGGTTTTGCTGTGCTGGACTGCTGTGCTGGTAGAGTCTGCCAAAGCTTTTAATACCTGGTCATGGCGCCAGCGGTACCACCCCTCCCCTAGTGCTTTTGAGCAGCTGCTCAAAATGTGTTCCAGGGTGCCCTTCTTCTTGCACAGCTTGCACTCAGGGGTGTCTACCAATCTCCAGATGTGCAGGTTCGCTGGACTAGAGAGGACATCATAAACTGATTGGATGAGAAACTTAATGCGGGATGGTTCTGCTTTCCAGAGGTCTGACCAAGTGATTTTATGGGGCTCTGCCTTCTCCCATTTGGTCCATGCTCCTTGTTTGGACATGCCAGCCATCTTGCTGTAGCGTTCTTCCTCTACCTCTGCTCGTATCTCATCCTGGATCAGTTGGCGCTTCTCCTTTCCCTGGGCCAGATCGTACCGTGGCTTCGGAAAACAACCCAAACCTGCTCGACCCGTTGCAACGGAGCCCATCAGCGTTTTATGCCTTAAACGTGCCTCGGCTTTGGTGACAGCCTCTTTTGCCTGTCACTTCCTCCCGGTCTTCACAAGAATGCCTGCTGCTGCAACTCTGATGTCTAATATATTATTTATAACAACATTTAATAGTTATTATTAATATAATAACTTAACTAATAACTACAAACCGGATTCCAAGAAAGTTGGGACACTAAACAAATTGTGAATAAAAACTGAATGCAATGATGTGGAGATGCCAACATCTAATATTTTATT
>BRDA01081240.1:21313-38947 GCA_036984385.1 Crenuchus spilurus | reverse complement strand
AAAAAAAAAAAAAAAAAAAAAAAAAAAAAAAAAAAATAATAATAATAATAATAATAATAATAATAATTATTATTATTATTATAATAATAATTATTATTATTATTATTAGTAGTAGTAGTATTAGTATTAATAAAAATAATAATAATAATTATTATTATTATTTTTAATAATTAATTAATTAATTAATTAATTAATTAATTAATTAAAAAACATTTTTCTAGACTATAATGGAGTCAATGAGTGCTGCTGCTCCAGATGCTCGGTCTTCTATAGTACAAAGGTGAGGTAGGACAGTGTAACTTTCTTTAGATCACAAGTTGTTGATGGTGAGTTTAGAAACGTTTAGAAGCTTTACTACAGCTGTTTAATCTCCACCAGAAGTTTAACACAGTGTGTGTGAGACATCACTGGACATGACTCTGTCCTACCTCACTCTTCTAACATAAACGTTTGAGTATCTGATGCAGCAGAATTTGTGGATTTTATCATCAAATCAAAACAAAAACACAGAAATAAAAATCCAGGTTGTCACAGATGTTCAGTTTAGTGTGTGATCCCCAACTTTTGAGCGGTAGTGTATATATATATTTTTTATATGCCAGCATCAATGTACTACTTTGTCTGAAATCATTTGAACTCTCTAAAAAGCTTTGGGTTGAAAACAAGCCAATTTAGAACATTTCAGATGAACAGTTTTATCGCCATTTTCTCTCCTGTCACTGAGAATGACCCAACCACTTATGCTGGGTTACACTGTGTGATTTCAGTGGTCCTCTAAGATTGTTACCTGTCAGACTGTACAAGATGATGACAGTGAAATTCTGGCAGATTTCTCTCTCAGATTGTGAGATATCATATGTTTATAAATTCAGATTTTACAATAAAGATTCTGTAACATTATATAATAAAGGAAATGATTAAAGGTTCGGTGTACACCATCAATGAGCACACCCATAACAGGAACATGGAGTTGTGTAACACAAACAAGCCTACAGAATAATAGCGACAGTGTTGTGACGCTTCAAGATGTGAAGAGGAACTTTTGGAGACATTTGTGGCTGGGTACGGTATTGAATGCTCATACTGTAAATTTATCTGCATTAAGAATATTATTAAGAGATATGGTCTCTAAAAATTCAACAGCTCCACATGTGGTGTTTACATTTCACTATGGCCACTACTGTACTTGTAGTCGTTCCATATGGTCCATCCAAAGATGTCCTCTCACTAGTCGTGTTTCCATTGCAGTTTTGCGCAAAACTTTATGGATATTCTGTTTTGTTGAAAAAACTATTCGACAAAACAAGTTTCACAGTTGCGGTGTTTCCATTAAATGTGAAATTCTTTTATAAAATCACGTGTGAATATGTTTGTTCTCACGATAAGTCATTACAAACATGGCGGCAGTGGATGTAAACACATACTTCAGCTTTATACATACTGCTACCACGGCACTAGCGCTCATAATCAGCCATCAGAGGAGACGGAGACTTATCGAGGCTTTGGAGCGACAAGCCCCTTATACTTGGGAGCGGCTACGTATGCGGCGTTTTTGGGAAACTGTAGTCGATGGTTTTACAGAAGAGCTGTGTATTCAACATTTTAGAATGACACACTCAACTTTTAATGAACTTTGTGATGCTGTGAGATCTCTAGTGGAGCAGCTGCACATTGTCCAAGGATTCTCATCGTTATTCCAAATATGCCGCGTCATCTTCATCCTCGCACTTTCTGTTGTTGTCTTCTTCTTCTTCGTCTTTTTCGGCAATAGAAACATCCGGTTGTTGATCAGGTGATTCCCTTAAAGCAAAAAAAGTCAGTTTGAGTGTTTTCATTACACTTTTGCGATATAAACCAATTTGGATACGACTGAAAAACCACCTCATCTTAGTGCAACAGACTTTTATCAAAAATCGTTTTTTTCGCGAGTTCGCGAGTTTTTGCAATTCTAATTTGCGATATTTCATGGTCAATGGAAACACGACTATTGTAGGCTTGTAGACCAGGCTTGTTGGAACGCTATGGCACAGTCTGCTAAATGCAATCTCAAAAAGTCATCCACCTTTGGTCACAGAGGGACAAAGTCAGCCACCGAAGATTGACTCCACCAGTCTTAGCTCATGACCAAAACATTTTATATGTGATACATGATTTGGTCTATGATGGCAAAATTGGCAAAAATAAGTGTACATGGCTTAACCCAGTGACTGGGTCACACCAAACAACCCATCACTGTCAGAAGTCAAAAGATGTTGAAAAGATGTTTAGGACTAAATAAGCCAATGCAGAATATGTTCATTGTATATCCACCAATTTTAACTAATGACCAAAGATTTAATAGGTGATGAATGATTTGGACCTGTCCTGAGCTTGATTGGGATAGTGTACTGCCCTGCCCTGCACCAAGTGAGGGAGTAGGGGACTAACCGTGACGTTGATAAGGGTGGGATAATGGATGGATGGATGGATTGATGGATGAATGATTTGACTTATTTGTCTTGATTATCCTACCATATCCATGACTTAACCCAAAGAATGGGTTACATAAAACTACGCAACACTGTGAAAAAACACCTAAAAGACCCAAAAGATCCAACCAAGCATTGGGAAAAAAATAAACCTCATCTTTTAGAATACATGAAATAGCTTATTACCCAAGATATTAACAGTTAGACAACAATTTTTAGGAATGAAAAGAAAGACTTTGGCCCTGGAGGGTCACCCATTTCAATTAACTGCCATCATGTCTGTGTAAAAGAGAGAAAACATCCTTTAGAACTAGGGACAGCTTGAAGTATTGGTATCATCTTGACGCAGTTTAGAACTGGCTCACATCTATATTTCATAAGGTCATACAGTATGTACATGCAGGAGGGTCTTATTTTCCTCATCTTTTACGTGAAGTCACTGGAGAATGCCCACAAACCACAATGATGAAAGCTTTAACTGAGGAGTAAACATATAGAGCAGAGCCGCACTTACATCAGCTAGGCTTTGATCATTTACGGTGATTAGGATCAACACTGTACAAGTGTGCTGAGGTGCTAGCACTGTTTATTTCATATAACTTGAGATGTATAGAAATGCACTGGCTCTGTAAACAAGGTCATTGAGATCATTACTTTGACATATTTGCTCAATAAATAATGTTGATGGTGGTAGGTATGGACCGTATCTTCACCTTCTGCTTAGTGCTCTGGAATGTACACTACAGGCCTGGGAAAATCAACATCATAAATATATCATACACTGTCTGGCCATTTCTTTAGGTACACACACCTTGTATCTGCACACATTGTCCACTGAGCATATAGGTGCACTCATAGTTCTACAATTACAGACTGTAGTACATCTGTGTCTCTGTATACTTTCATTCTGATCTGCAATCATCAGGACCCCCACAGAGCAGGTATTATTTGGGTAATGGATCATTCTCAAGTTTAGAGTGACACTGATGGGATGGTGGTGTGATCACTACTGGAGTGAAAATAGTGCACCGACCAAAACTATCAAGCCATCAGTGTCATGTGACCACCAATAGCGGACTAGAGGATGAGCTACTCTCTCTTAACTCTTAACACACCACCACCACGTCACTGTCACTGCAGTGCTGAACATGATCCACAACCCAAATCACACAAAAGTGCATCTATATGGTAAGTGGAGCTGATAAAATGGACAACGTATGTAGATATATGTCACATTTCCCAGTCCCTTCAACCTCCCAAACACCCCGGCAAACTTCCCAGAATCCCTCAGCTTCTGATGTCACAGCCACATGTTCGCCATCCAAGTATTATGGACAGTTTGTTCACTCAAACTTGTGACCGGAAGGTCTCCGGTTTGATCCCCAGGCTGGTCATAAATGAAGAGCCCTTGAGCAAGGCACCTAACTCCCAACTGCTCCCCGGGTGCCGTGGAGGGCTGCCCACCACACATGTTCTCACAGCCTAGAGTGTTCAGTGTTACACGGATGGGTTAAATTCCGTTGTGTGCAATCACACTGGCAAAGTAGAATCTAATCTAATGGCTTTTTTTGAGCTTCCACTTTTTGGATTTACCCATTTTTGCTATTGTGTTTTTGCCTTTTTGGCTTTGACCCTGCCTTTACCTGCTTTCTAATTTTCAGACTCTCCATGTATTTAATAATTGACCTCACAGCTTTCACCTGGCCTGGCTTCTTGGCCTCTTTTTCTGGATTGCAATTAATCTACTAAAGCTCCAAACCTGATTTACTCCTGCAAGCATCTGGCTTGTCTGACTGTACAAGGTATGTGTACTTAATGAAGTGGTTAGTGAGTGCATGTCGTGTAGTGATGTTTAATTTATCTTTTTTATCACTTGTGCATTCTTTCCTGGTCACATATGAATGCTGATTTGGCTCATGTTCAGCCATTGTACTTGTTGTCAAAACTTGCACAGTCTTGATGGATTAGATTAGTAATTAAATGCTCGTTTTTCAGAGTGAAACCATATTTTAGTCTTGAGTAGCGTGTTATGTTCTTAATTACCGGAGCCGTGTAAATCTTGACGGGTGCTACAGTGTGTGATCTTGGTCCATTCCGAGCATATGTGGAGGGAAAAGAAGCAGTAGTCGCATCTGACAGGCTGAATAATGTATTGCAGTGTGGAGAATGGACATGGTTTTCAGGCAGACCTCCAAACCTTCCACCATACACAGCTCAACAGCATCTGTCCCAGCAGTCATAATCAATGGAGAAACATGGCATCACGTGCCAACTGTAGGGCCTGACTGGTGTGAAGGTATTGAGATGTGGACAGAGTGGAAAAGGAGATGGTTCCTAAGATAAGGATGGACAGTTTGTCTTTTCAGCTGTCTAGCTGTATATTTGTAGTCCTTCAGCTTGCATAGTTGCCAATGCCATAGACTCAAAAAGGAATGGCCAGAGAAGGGCTTGAGTTTCTTTGGAATTTCAAAGAAGGAGTCATGCTTTAATGTCTGGGATTGTTGTATTTCAATACATTTTTGAATATAAAGGTGCCAAACACCAATATCTGGAGCAATATCATTGAGGAACCATTTTTAACTCCCTTATGGACCTCTCAATGGATGAGTCTTTGAAGAAAGTGTGGGGAAGCCACTGTAGAACCTCTGTATAAAGTAAAGATTAAATAACCTTTAAAAGTTAATCCTAGATTCATACATGCAAACCAAGTGCCTCTTAAATTCAACGGACACCAGAAGAACACAGTTTTCATTGTTTTCCATGTAATGTAATGGAATGGAATGGAATAGAATGGAATGGAATGGAATCCATGTAATGGATACAGAACATAGAACACAGGTTAGAGACATTTTACCATTTCTTGAAAAAATAAATAAACTCGTTTAGAACTTGATGGCAGCAACACATCACACAAATGTTGTCACGGGGCTAAAACTAAGTGACACTTATAAAAAGGTATGAAAGGAGTACAAAATGAACATTTTAGAGAGGCAGAGTCTCTCAGAAGCAAAAATGGCCTTAGGTTCACCAATTTATGAAAAACTGCACCTAAAAACTGGAAACATTTTATTAAAATGGTCCTAAATGTACAGTTGCAAAGACTTTGAATATACCATCATCTACAGCACGTAATATCATCAAAATATGCAGAGAATCTGGATTCTAATGGAAAGACATGATCAATGCTGATCAGTATATATAGGTTTGAGAACAACAAACGTTCCCATAAAGACAATGCTAAATCACATACTGCAGCCATCACGTCAGCATGGCTTTGTGGAAGAAGAGTTCGGGTGCTGAACTGGCCTGTCTGCTGTCCAGATCTGTGACCAATAGAAAACATTTGGCGCATCATGAAACCACTAATCCAGCAAAGAAGACTCGGGACTGTTACATCAGACAGGAATGGGACAACATTCCCAGCAATTGGTCTCCTCACTTCCCAGACATTTGCAGACTGTTGTTAACAGAACTGGGGATGCTGCACAATGGTAAACATGGCCCAACATTTTTGAGGTGCATTGCTGGCTCTAAACGAGTTCATATTTTTAATGAAATGGTCAAATGTCTCACTTTCAACATCGGATATGTTTTATATTCTATTGTGAAAAAATAATTAATACAGTGGTACCCCTACGTACGAGCATCCGCACTAACGAATATTCCAGGTAATGAGTCGAGATCTCGGAATATTTTTGTTCCAGGTAACGAGTAAAATTCCAAGTAAAGAGTAACATAAATTAGTTCAAGTATGCCAACCGCTAGGGGCGCGGCGGTCGTAGCATCCCCTAGATGCTAGCGTAGAAGAAGAGGTCAGTCATTACCTTTGACCGCTGTCCAGTGAAAGTGAAAGTGCTAGTGAAAGTGACACAAAGACAGCAAAAGGTAGTGAACAAGAAAGTTAGATACATTTTACTTTTACTTTTCATATGATAAGTGTAACCATGCCATACACGTACACCCGTCCTCCTGTCCTCCTTAGCCGCCAGCCTACACGAGCACCGTCGTCGTCTCGTTTATGTTTTAAAAACCCATATAAACACATTATTTAGCATATTAAAGTATACTGTATATTGGCCAGCTGACACGGATTAATCAGTTTTACATGTATTCTTATGGGGAAAATGCATCCAGCTAACGAGCAAACCAGCTAACGAGCTCGGCTCCTGCACGGATTAAACTCCTAAGTTAGGTTACCACTGTATTTGGGCATGCAAACTCTTAAGGTTAAGGGTACATTTGCATTGTGTATTTCTTTCTGGGCACCTCTTTTTCTGACTGTGTAAGGAGTCGAAGAGGTTAAAGCACCTTTGCTTTATGAGAGAACTGGAGGGTTATGAATCTTCTTGACCTGCATATGCTTAAAAAAGCATTAGAAAGTCATCTGAATACATATTGCTATTGTGTAATCATTTCGCATACATTATGAATTACAATCGAAATCATGCAATCAGTGGTCTGCATCTGAACGGATATTTACACAAGCTTTGTTGTGTAACCGTTTTTCATTATAATGCCACTATATTCATTTCTCCTTTTATGGCCGCATCATAAACTCTTATTTCTTTCACATCAACAAAGAAAAAAAACAACCGTGGTTGTTTATGGCTAAGAGAAAATGCAAATATGCCCGATGGAAATCAGAATGTTTCCCTCTTGTTAGTGTTGCATGCATGCTATTATGTAAACACTGAATAAAACATGAAATAGTAATAGTGAGAAATAATGTGAAAGAGAAAAGTTGGAAAGCAATTTCCATTGATTAGTGTTATTGAAACCACACGCTGACATAGAAATGTGGCTGAGAAAAAGGGCTCCTCTTTTTTCCCAGCTGTATACATATTCAAAAGCTTCAAACTGCACATGTGGTTCATGTAACAGTAGCTCTGCGTCAGAGCGAAAATGCTTTTACTTCAGTCTTTCGCTACAGAAGCAAAAGAAGGCTTTTTTTTTTGCAATTTACCAACTGATGTGAAAAGAAACAGCACAGCACACACACACACACACACACCTATCTGGAGAATCAAAGGCAATGTATGAGTCATTTCACCTGCAGGGGGAAAGCTCTGTGATATTGGCATGAATCACTGATTAGTTCCCTGCTATTGACAGTTTATGACCAATAACGATTCAATCACTCCTCATTCTTTGATTTTCCTTCTTTTTACAGATGCAGAGGCTTGTACTGTTTCTCTCTGTGGTATCACACTAGCCTCCCGAATATTGCTACACTGTAGCTTTTGTACATAATTACACTATGAACATGTAACAGCGTAAGTGCCATTCAGTATTTGCATCTTCTCATCTCGTGGTTTAGAAATTCAGAGCATTTTTGACACTGTAATACATCTCACTAGAGCTCACAGGCAAACGGCTAAGAAACTAAGAAATGTACCAACTAAACAAAAATACAAAATACACAAAATAACATGGCTAAACGGTGATGTTTTAATACTCATGACAATTCTGAATTGATATACCAGCTCATGTCCAATCACCTCTCCATATTTCATTCAGCTAAAGACATTAAAATTTTTAAAGTGACATTCCAGGTGTCATATGGATTGGAGGGTAAATGGATGATGAACGTGACCAAAAATATCTACAGTATTCTGCTCCGCATCATGCTGTACTAACCAGAAACTCTGATTTAATCTGACATAGCTTGATATTTTTACAAATTACACCTATCTAAAATATTTTTTCCAAAGTATTACACAGGCTCTTGTTCAGCACAAACTCAGCAACAACAGTATCAAAACAGTAAGAGTGGCATACATCTATATTTTAATTAAATCTGCTCTAAACTTAGACTTTCCAAAAACCTGTTTTCAGATGTGCTGATATATTGTGAACAAACACTCTAAACATTTCTAGCCAAGACTTTTGAGCTCAGAACTGAATAAACAGAGGTGTTGGCTTCACACTGCTCATTACGGTTTTTAGACATTGTATGTGGTTTTATTACTAAAGCTTAACTAATGTGAGGTGACACTCCATTTTTGTCAACCAGTAATTAAATTGAATATTCATGAGATAGGTGTGAAATACTCAGGGAGAGGTCTACTGTTTAGGTTCACCTCAGGTGAGAGGTCTTTGTTTGGTAAAAATGCCACACATTCCAAAGCCGGTAATCCAACCAATGTCCTGTCTGTAATTACCATGTCATTAACATATGAATGACCACTCGTGTTGTCTGGCGGGAAAAACAGTACAGCTGTCTAAATTACTGTCATAGATGTGTATCTGCTTATTTAAGGTACTCTCACAAGAATATATATTTCGAGTTAAGATTTATATATATATATGTGTGTGTGTGTGTGTGTGTGTGTGTGTGTGTGTGTGTGTGTGTGTATGTACTGTATATATATATATATATAAATTGAATGTGTCTCAAGTCTGAGTTGAGTCAGGTGACATTTTTGACAATGTTGATTAGGCTTTTTGGATGTTTTGCAAAATAATTTGTGGACAGAATGTGAACACATATTGGTAAAAAACCTCTGATAGCCTTTAATGTCTAAAATTTCTAATTCACTGTTATTTAATACGCTGTAATGTAACCACTGAGTGTAACTAATCACTACTGTGATGAATTTGTGACTTTATTTAAGGTCATTATCTAAAATATTGGTCATTTTTATGATCACAGTTTCAGTTTACACATTGACAGTACTCTATGCTGTAAAAATGGGAATGATGTCTTGGGTATTCAGTCAGGCTAGGCGTCAAATAGCCCTGGGGGCTCTTGAAGGTCTTCAACCGTTCCTGTGAGAAGCTCACTAAAAGCCCATCACATCCTATTAACAGAATTGCTATTACGGCATTGCATATTGCACCATTAGCAATTACCTTTTGTGCAGTTCCTCAGCAGCAGCTTCATCAAAGAGAGTTGTTTGAACCCCTGGATAAACAATTTCGGAGGTTCATACTCATTCTGACAGCTCTCATTCCCTGTAGAAAATGAAGCACAAGCTTGGAGTGGTAAATATATTGTGAAAATAGAGAAATCATAGTGTAATCTCAAAGTTTACTTTCAGTTGATAAGAACGAAATAAACATTCTAAGATATTTTGAAGAAATTCTAAGAAGATATTTAGACAATTGCACATAGGTACTGAGATGCTGACAACCACAAAATGTCACAAAATGACAAAAAATCTTGTCAAGGTAAGTGGACTATACACAGTCATAATATATGACCACCTTTGGCTCAAAGTGATCACACAATTGTGATCTTTGTTGTTCCTGGATTCATTATAATATTTCCAATTTTATATTTCCAATGATTGATGATTGTGAACCTCCATCCCAGCCCCACCTCATTTCTGTCCACGTATCTTGTTTATTTACGTTTTCCATGTGTCTTATTCATGTGTCATATCTCCACCCCCAATTACATCATGTCTTGTTCTCATCCCACAGCCCTGCCATCTCATCTGTTGCTAATTAAGTGTGCTTTTAACCTCCCTCGTGTTTCTGTTTTTCATCCATAGTCCTGTACATCTTTGTAGTTTTTCCACAGTCATAGTGTTTAGTGTGTTTCGACACTGCTTGCTCTTATCCTGCATCAGCCATGTTTCCGACAATGATACATGTGCTAACAATATGTACAATTAGCACTCACATAAAGGGACTTAATTAAGTTATCACCATATTTATGGTTTTAAAAATAATTATTTTAACCACGTTTGAACACATACTGTATTATTACATTCAAATACTTTTCTGTCTGTATACCCACCTCATCCTTGCTCCAATGCCAAACAAGCAATATGGTGTTCTTTAAATAATTTATCATTGAATATTCCTAGTTGAACAATATTATTTGAGCAATAGACTACAACACATGCCAAATGTATCTATTCAGACAGATGATGAACTCATAAAATGCATCTTCTGAAGGTCTGAAGTCAAAATCATACCCGCCACCTCCTGAGAGTCTTTCCGGCCAGACAAAGACTTCCCAACACTAAAATGGCTCCGTGTTTCCTCATCATGAATTATTTACAAGCGATTAATTATTTGAAGTTTGGCTAGCTCTCAGAAAACACTTCAGCAGAGGAGCCAATTTTAAAATGAAAACAGTTCTCAGAAGTTTGCCCTGGCCCCTATTAATATTCTGCTATGCAAATGCCAAATGAACTACCCACACACTGAACGGAAAGCCTTCCCTATTCACACTGTGACTCAGAACTCAAAGAGATGGGAGTCATCGTCAAAGGCTGACCCTGGTTCAAGCATGAGTCTTGCGGAAATACTAAATGGACCGATATAATGAAATAAATAAATAAATAAATAATACCACACTGCCAAACAATTTAGCGACTTATTCTTGGCAATAACAAAAAAAATCTGTTGAACACAAAAGCAGAGCAGAATCATTTTGCCCTTTTTTGGGGGGGAATTTGAATAACAAATATTACTCGTGGCCTTTGATAAATTGCAAAGATGACAGATCCTTTAATATGTGATTACAGAGTCATTTGAAAATGCAGTGAATGAGAACACAGGCTTTCACTTCTCAGCCATTCTACTGCTTTCTCAATGATTGACACGCAATGGACAGACTTAGAATGAAGTGGGCTGAGACTCGAGCATACAAATGACGCTCTACGAGAACAACTGTGGTTTTGTAAAGCGGAAAAGAAGCGCACTGAGGTCAAACATTACTTGAATGATAACATCAACTTTCTATAAACTGCAAATAAATTGCCATCTATATGGAAGGTTAAATGCTTATCTGGCAAAACAGGAAAAGGTAAGAACATGTCCAAATGTAGTACATGTCAATGACTGCTGCAAATGAAATACTATAAATATGGATGAAAATGGTGGCCTTGAGGAAATACAAAGTCATTGTCTTTTATACTACAAAGATACACGTATTACATAAGAAACCAACAATCTGACTAAGCCTCTAACAGCACTAGGCCAAGCTTAGCAGTGTGCCATATGAAAATGATTAGTTTTTGGTCTTACGCAACATAAAGGTGAACATAATTAGTATTTCAGGTATTTAAAATGTAGTAATTGTTGTTGCTGTACATGAACATGTTATAAAAACACCTTTAACACTTTGAGCCAAAACTCAAAATTGTGCTAGAGTGTGACTGTCTCAAGCATGGTTCCCAGATAGCAAAATTATTCTGGCCCACATCTGGCCCTCATCCCCCATTTCATTTGGCCCACTTGCTGCATGGATTGACGACACTTGGGCAAACCGCTCCTGGTTGCAAGATGTGGGCCACATATACTCCAGATTAGGGCCACATATCAGCCAAATGTAGGTAACACTGTCATATCTCTGTCAGAAGTGGACCACATCTGTTATGGTAAATGTGGGCCAAATGTGTATGTTCAATAAAAGTGCCAAATTTGGCTCACATGCAGTTTGCCAGTGCTGAAAGTAGGCCAGAAGTGCCATTTCTCAGCCAGAAACAGCCCACATTCATCTTTTTTTTTCAAAACATGTTAAAATGTTATGTTCTGTATTGTTTTTTAAATTCTTTTTATTTTTTTATTTATTTCTAGGTTTTTTTTGCCAATTTTTATCCCCTTCCCAATGTAGTGGTAGCCAATTAGCCCATCCCCTCCGTTAGGCCTCTCCCCATCACTTTGCAATGTCCCTGACTCTAGGAGGGTGCAGACAAGCACAAGCCTCCTCCGTTGCGTGTGATGCAGCCACCGCTCCTTTTTCGAACCACCGCTGATACACCGTCACTGGAGAGCCTAATACGCTCGGAGGAAGGCACACAGGGTCCCCAGCTTCGATTGGACCAATCAGTAGACGCCTGAGCCAGCGGACATTGCAATGTGAGAGTGATAGAGAGAGAGAGAGAGCGCCATCTACCCGCCCAGAGAGAGCACTGCCAATTTTTGCTCTCTTGGGCCCCGGCTGTTGATGTTCGGTATTGTTTTTAATCATATATATTGATACATATCCTGACGTTTTATTTTATTTTATTCTGTATGTATATTTTCCCCTTTCTTTTGTAACTTTTCTTTTAATTTTAATTTATTTTTATTTTATTATTATTATTTTATAATATTTATTTATTATATTATTATTCTTTTTTAATTTATTATTATTTATTTTATTATTATTATTCTAACTGTCATTACTGTAATGCGTTGGCAATACTGTATGTCACTCGGTCATGCCAATAAAGCTATTTTGATTTGCTATCTGGGTTCAGGAAAAATCCAACTTTTATCAAAGAAAAGCTTGTTGATACATTTACAATTGTCTTTTAGTCAACAACCATCTTTTTTTCACCCATACACTTCTAAAAGTGTAATCCTTTGGAATGCTAACCTGGCAGTGTGTACAGTGTTGTGTTTTTAAAGGTTTCCAAGAAGACACTAAGAATAGTCTGATTAAGCTGTGTTAAAAAAAACAGTTAAAACATAAGGCGTTGATGAGGTATTGAGCACTAGATATGAATCCATACTGAGTAATGGAACTGCAAAGCTAAATATTGACCTGTTAGTTCAGGTCTGACTAACTTAAAAACATAGCAGATGTAAATGTCAGCTCTGTTCACACTGGTGTAGAAATCCATGTAAAGTGGGCCAGCAGACTGTGCGGAAAGTCACATTTCACGCCTGTTGTTCTGTCTTGTGGAAGCGGGTGCAGAAGGACTCCTCGAAGCTGGGCTGCTTGCGGCTTCCCCTTCTGCTGCAGTTAACAGTCTGCACTTGCCTCATCAGCTGCCTAATCTCTCAGAGCACCCATATGTGCCACCCACCTTTCCTCTGTTACCCTGTCCACACTGGTCCCAGAATGGGAAATATACAGAATATAAAACACATTGATACAATTTTGTTTAATGGAAGCCAAAAGCATTCACTAGCCTATAAATCCAGCTCGATCCTGAATATTGTTACTGTCAGAAGAAATCCTTGTATCTCCATATCTCCATTTTTCTGTCAATTGTCATTTGGATTTGACACTGTGGGCAAAATTCTTGATGAATGGGCCAGTGGAAATGAAGCAAATGGAAATAAATCATTTCAGAGAACCACCACACAACACAAAGGTTCTGTACCAATTAACACATTTCCTAGAAACATGTATTCAAGGAAAGAACAAGTCACACATCTTTATTTTAGTGTGTACAAATTTTACATTACATCGCTGCACTGGGACATATCCCCAAAAATGGGTCTTTAAAAAATAATCCTCCGAAGAATTCTTCAGGGATCCAAAAGTACAAAACCTGGAAAGCTTCACAATTAGCATTTAGCTAATAACAGGTGAGGTCATCACGATAAAGTATAAAAGGATGGGATTGTGGATCACCACTTTGCACCAGTCAGTTTCTCAGCCCAAAATTTGCCAAAAATTTAGGTCTTTTACCATTTACATTTCACAATGTCATGAAAAGATTCTGACTGCGTAAAGGCTAAGGGTGGAAACCGCTACTGAATGTGCATGACTGTCAAGCCTTCAGGTGGTAGTGTTTGAGAAACCATCAGGCTACTGTGTTGGATAAAGTCATACAGGAGATTTTTGGTAAAGATGTTTGTTGCCAACAAGTCAACATCTTTTCCAGACCTCATTCTGCATGAATTACAACAGCATGACTTGGTAGACACTGTGTGTGTGCTTTACTGGTCTGTCTACAGTCCAGACCTGTCTCCTATTGAAAATATATGGCACATCATGAAGAGGAGGATCAGACAATATCCACCAAAGACAGTTGAGCAGCTCAGGTCTAGTATACAGCACAAATGAGCAGAAATTCCACTTTCAAATGTGCAACAATTAGTATCTTTAATTCTCAAACAATTAAGAAGTATAATTTAAAAAAGTGATGTGACTTTTCCGTCTCAATTTTTTTTGACTGTGTTGCAGGCATCAATGTCTAAATTGTTATTCAAAAGCCAAAAGTTTATTTTATCATTTAAAACACTGAAGATATTTGTCTGGTAAAGGTTAAGGATTAATGAAATACAGATTTCAGTTTTTATTGGATTTTTAGGAAATGTCCCAGCTTTTCTGGAAATGGGGTTTGTATTTCTAATATGAATTCATTCCCTTTTGGTTCCATTATTTTAAAAATTACAAGCGCTGAGTGTGGATTAGCCAAAGCCTGGCCCTGTCAGTGAAAATGTTATCCAGACCCCTCATTGGACAAGAGAACACCTCTTCCAGTTCTTTGTTTGGATACTGGTGTTGCCCCACGCTAGTGGAAGAAAGGTGTAAGGGGTGGGCTCTTTCTAACCAATGAGCTGCAGTTCCACATCATTCCACGCAATGATGAGGAGGACTTGATCCCAGGCTCGGACTCTTGGCGGGCAGTCAAGCGCAGTGCCGCCTGTGCTTCAGTGCCTCTCCGATCAACAGTGTCTCTCTGGCACCGCAAAAGAGCTGCCCAGACCCCCCTGCTTTCATGCACTGTTAGCCCTGTTCTCCCCCAGCCTGTCGCTCTACCCATGTTCAACCCTATTCCCCCACTATCCCTCAGAGAAGCTGCCGCACTCTCCAAGCCTTGGATGGAAGACAGGACAGTCCGCTGCAGCCAGCCTGCATTGTTTTAACTGCCAACTTTTCATTTTCAATTCCGATTTGCTTGCTTCCGGACCACGAAACGGCTGCCAAGCAAGAACCCTCTTGTTTCAAACGATACACAGCAGTGTTCACATTATCATAACTAAAATTCCTAAAGGCAGTTTGGGTACATGCTTAAAGATGCCGAAGTGACTTAAAGAGCATTGTAAATTTACAACAATTTATGCTAAATTCGACATACTCAAAATGACACCAGAGGGCTGCTCGTGCTTGATTACATTCCTATAAAAGGGTACAAGAGAGGATCTCTCTTAATATAAATAGTTTGAAGTAATGTTCACAACTTTATAACTATAATTCCTAAAGCCAACTTGAATGAGCCTCTAAAAAAACAAGCCAACTGTTTAATTCATAGTGAAATCCCATTGCTAATTTACAGCAGCAATGCATCAGTAGAGCTCATTATATAGATTACTAATTAAATACACTTTTGGCATTCAAAGCATTATTAGATCTGCAACTGAAATGGTTGTTGAAATGCAACGCAGTCATGATAACACTAGCTTTGCCCCGTCTGATTAAATCAGGTCTATTTCGAGACTGAACAGGTGGGCTTGGACCTTTTCGGTCACCCTGACTGACAAATCCAGAGACCTTGCCTTTGATCCTCCATCAGGACTCTCAAGTGGCAGCACAGTTAGGTTTTTTTTTTTTGAGATACACCTGGTCAGCCTGATCGATGGCAGACCCTATAAAGGTCTTTAAAAACAAAAATGTGTTACAGAACCATTTTTACATCCCTACCCACGGCTGCTAAAATGAGGTTTGACTGTTTGCAAATGCTGATTTATACACTTTAAATGAAAAAAAAAGTAATTTCCAAATGCAAGGAATTCATTTTAGACAACTTCAATTTTCGCAGCCCAGCCACATATATCAATTTTGAGGCATAGCCGCATATGTATTCATATTTTTTTTCTTCCTAGTCTGCCTTTAATCAGGAAGACAACCATTAGAGTGTCAAAACTACTGCCAAGTGAAGGGAGCATTAGGAGTCTGTCAGAGAAATAGAGAAGAAAAAACAGAGGAAAATCAATATTCAAAATGCAAAATGAATTTGACTGGACCGAGAGCTTCACATCAAATTGGAAACGAAATGGGATATGAAAGATGACCTGCCATAAAAACCGATATCCCACAATGCCATCTGTCAGACCAAGGAATATCATGACAACGGCTAATGAAAGCTGGGGCCTGGTTCTGAGGAGATTTAAATCAGTTGGAAATACGTGGCTGCAGCCGCTGTGCTGACTCAGTAAGAGGTTACCCTGTTCACTGATTAGCCACGTGCTTCATAAGCAAAATTTATAGAGTAACATGCTTGACTATCTTCTGATAAGGAGATAATATAGAAATAATTCTTCAATCAAGGCCATAACTATGTGTGAACATTGCGGGTGACAAAATCTAACATTAGTTGAATATGCCAATGAGCACCATCATTAGTCACCGAATTGGGTGAATGTGTGTTTAACTTTTTAAATTAACTAATTCACTTTTTCAGGTTTGCTTCCATTCTAAATCTCTCTCTCTCTCTCTCTCTTGTCAAGATGTATCTTTGCTTTGAGTAAGATATAAAGATAAAGCGACATTAAGGGAATGTTCAAGGAACGTTATAGCCTAATGTTCACACCTAACGTACAGAGAACCAAGCAGGAACTCCACACCATAACGTTCTGTAAACGTTAGAAGGTAATGTTACCATGACCTAAATGGAACGTTCTCGCAATGTTCTTGCAACGTTCTTGTGTTAGCTGGGAATAACATTAAGGAAATGTTCAAGGAACGTTATAGCCTAATGTTCACACCTAACGTACTGAGAACCAAGCAGGAACTCCACACCATAACATTCTGTAAACGTTAGAAGGTAATGTTCCCATGACCTAAATGGAACATTCTCGCAATGTTCTTGCAACGTTCTTGTGTTAGCTGGGAATAACATTAAGGAAATGTTCAAGGAACGTTATAGCCTAATGTTCACACCTAACGTACGGAGAACCAAGCAGGAACTCCACACCATAACGTTCTGTAAATGTTATAAGGTAATGTTCACATGACCTAAATGGAATGTTCTCGCAATGTTCTTGCAACGTTCTTGTGTTAGCTGGGAATAACATTAAGGGAATGTTCAAGGAACATTATAGCCTAATGTTCACACCTAACGTACTGAGAACCAAGCAGGAACTCCACACCATAACGTTCTGTAAACGTTATAAGGTAATGTTCCCATGACCTAAATGGAACGTTCTCGCAATGTTCTTGCAACGTTCTTGTGTTAGCTGGGCTGTACTATTAAACTATACTATTATCAACACAATAGGGGAGAGTTGGGTCTGAATGATTATTGTAGGGCTGCCCAAATTAGGACACTGGAGTCAGGCAAGAAAAGAAGGAAGGAAATTGGTTGCTCAGTAGGGAGGGGTTTTCCAATCAATATGCTGGCTGACTTCTCTGGCTTCTCAACTTAACAACCCTAACATCCTTTGGAAATAATGATCTGATTAAACTATACGAACTGAAGGACAGCAACTATTATCATATCAAATTATCATGTCGGGTCGATTGTGTTCTTGCAACGTTCTTGTAACG